>JACEII010000039.1:3806852-3831245 GCA_014332785.1 Antheraea mylitta
CAATTTCCAATATATTCTTATAAATAATCTCTATACCAATCACAACATAGTGCCTATCACCTTTTGGTAATTTATCTATGTTGATATGTTTCTATTGTAGATTATTCTACGTTGTAACACTGCATATTTGGCATTAAATTTATAACGTGTATTTGTCACACTTGATATTGGCGATATTGCCTACATAGGCAGAGGTCATACCGGAAAGAATCCATCAAGCCAGCTTTATATATTATATTCATCCGAATTACATCCCAGCTACCTAGCTGCCGGTAAACGTTGCGTTTATTTGTGCATATCGTAGTTTTACAGACAAAAATATTGATTTTTAAATAATTTTAGAATTGTTTTAAGTAACTTTGAAACTTTATTAAAATGGAATTATTATTGAAAGACATTATTATTGACAATAATGTGCTTGATGCTATTTTTTGGAAGTAAAAATAAAAGTAATTTTAAACCATGTTGAAATAGCAGTAATTTTATCATAACTATATTTAGATATAAATAAGAACAAATTTCATCTTTCAGACTAATTCAGTTATTTACTCAATATTTGGACCGATTTATTGATATAAAAATAATAACTTAGCTATAGCTATAGTTTAGTGCAGTACTGGCTGTACGATAAAGATAGCGATAATTGTGGCAGCGTATGTTATCGACGCATATATTTAAGATTGTATCAGTCCCAAGTCATACGTTTACGTTTATCGTTGTTTCATTGTATATGGTGAAATCTTAATATCAATAATGTTTAATAAAATGAATTTTTTTCTTTGCTATGGAAAAAATACTTAATTGTTTTGAAATTATTTTTTTTTTATTTATAAAATATTTTAACGGGCATACGATTGTTTATAAAAAAATGTGTCTGATTATGATAAATTCATGTTTTTAAATGCGTTTAAAAATTACTGAAAAAAAAATCCTAACCTTACTCATAATTCAAAATTAATTAAATCAAAATGCACATTAAAAATACAACGTTAACCGGCTACCAGGTGTCCTAAATTCTGGCTATTGATATATTGATTATTTGTGTAGGTGGTAGAGGCAAACTGAAGCTATTACTGGTATCAGCATGAATGGGTCAGCTATTCGGGCTAATACCATTCTATCACAGAAAAACGGCGTGAAATAACATTGCTTACATTGTAGTGTTTCGTTCGGTCAGTGAGAGCGCCGGAGGCCTACCTCTCTTCCCCTTTCCTCTTCTCCCTTTCTCTTGCCCTCCGCCTCCCCCATATACAGGTTGGCAACGCACTTGCGACACCACTGGAGTTGCTAGTATCTATAGACGGTGGTGGTCACTTAACATCACGTGGCCCACCTGTTTGTTTGCTTCCTATGATACAAAAAAAATATATTGATATATCAGAGAACTAGCTATTCTAAAATTCTTGTTCTTCCAACGTTGTCGGCTCTTGTACTAAGGTATCGCAAACAAGTCTAGTTACGTTAACTATAAATTTCTGTTTTTCGTTATCCTGGAGAAACCCTTGCGTTTTATGGACCAAAAAGTCCTGGATGTAGCTTTGTAATATCAGTTATCACTGTGTTAAGTTTCGTTAAAGTTGGTTCAGTACTTTCAGAGTAATACGGGTTTAGATTCTAGATTTTAATCCTTCATCCTGGAGAACCCTTTGCGTCTTATGGGACAAAAAGTGTCTTTGACGTAATCTCATAATATTAGTTATCATTATGTCAAGTTTTTTTCTCGAACTGACTACGCTATTGGCCTAATTTTTTTGACCTTCACAGCTTCACCGGACTACTAAGGCGAGTGCTTAAGGCACTCACCCGTTTTTATTTTGGTAACTAGCTCAAGGGTGCTCGGCACACCTCGGCTTGGCCGTTACCTAGAAAAACCCGATCTGTCCTAGCTAAACTATGCTAAGCTATACATGTATCCATTTTTGGATCATACAATTAAAATTGCATGATACAAAAACACAACATGTAATTCGGAAAGAGACAAACTAAACCTACTCGATTCAGTTCGATATGGGAAAAAAAGTAAACCCTTCCACCAGATGTGTAAGGTGCATGTCTGATTAACTGTGTATGTGTAAAGTCGATGTGGTGTGTACTGTATCGTGAAAGCAATTTCTCTGCGTCTACCCGAGTAGCCACAGACAAAAATATTGCCAAGATAACGCGAACAAAAAGTGTGCGGGTATAAAAACGAGAGCTCTCTGCCTGTGACGCACGAGACAGGGATTCGCGATGTGGCCGGCCACAGGAAAAAATTAATAAGATTGAATTTACAATTTAAACGAACGGTGCCGGCGCCGCGATCCAAAAATAGAAAAGTGATATTATTTTACGATTTTAGGGGAAGATAGGTGTAAACACGCGAGTTTACTCTATCTTATATTGAGAATAATTATTATTATTATTTAGAAACGGCGGCGCGCGCGAGCTTTTGGATTGTTGCCACGATGGCGAGAAATTTCGCGATCGCGGGAATGGGGCCTTGTTTTGGGTCGTTCGCGACCTCGTCATAAGCAGAGATCTCCGAGATCTCATGAAAAACTAAGAGCTGGGCGGACCAGTCCATGCCGGAGAGAACGACTGCGGTGTCGGCCTGTGAAGGCTTCGCCGCCTGAAGTCGTGGGTCAAGTTGCGCTGCGATCTGAGGTGTCCACGAGACCTGAGGGGCCCGCGCGAGAAGGGGAGTAGCGTGAAGCGCGGGTGCGGGCGCTGCCAGTACGCAAGATGCGTGCGGCAGTCTCGGAAAAGCCTCTCTAGATTCGAGAGGCGGAGGGCGGGGGCGGGATGCCGCTGCAGGCGCCCTGGAGGGAGAGACCTGCCTGGGGTATCGGGGCAGTTTTGTGCGCGGGGCGCGGGGGCAACCGCGATAATTCGCGGTATGACCCACGCCGCGGCACAAAACTAAACTCGGAGGATCGGGCGAGTCTTTGGTTCGGGAACGATCCGAAGTGAAGTGTTTGACGAGGCACTTAACGCACCTGGGTTTCAGGTGACAATTAAGTGCGGAGTGTCCGTACTCCTGGCAGTTATGACACTGCGAGGGTACGGACGTTTTGCGCGGCGGCTCTACGGTGACGACGGAGAGGCCGCAGAGGGTCGAGAGCGAGAAGATTTTCTTGCCCTCCATAGTGCGGTCAAGAATGACAAGCACCATATCATAGGGTGCTTTGTTTCGAAAAGATCGCATGCGGTGGACTTCTTTGACTGGGAACTTTTGTTCCCGGAGGTCTTCGTAGATATCTTCTACGAGAATTTAGGCGGGGATTCTGCGTATTACTACGCGTAACATGCGCTCTTCTTCGAGCGCATATGTGATGAACGCAATTTTCTTAGCGCGCAGAAGGCGCGTAAGTTTGCGATGTAGGTCAGAGTTTTCAACCTTTACCTGAATACCCGCTCGGGTATTCAAGGCAGAGGCTAACGGGATTTCTGCTTCCTTCAGCAGATCTGAGATATCGAGCCAGGACGCCTTGTGCTGGATCGTGACGGGGGGGAGGGGGACGGGGCTTCTTACTCAAAGCTGCGGGATTCGCAGCTTTCGAAGGAGCCGGTACGGAGGGCGTGGGTGACGCCTTTGGCACTTTCGCGCCATCGACGTTGGAGATCTTCGAGGGCTTAGCACCCTCGGTGTCGGAGGTCGAGTTTGCGCGGTTTGGGCTTGCGGGAGATGACGGTGAAGCCGTCATTCCCGGCGGAGGGGTCTTGCTCCATGTCGGAGCATTCCTCGCCCGAAGAAGAGGAAGAGGTAGGGGCAGGGGGGGTGCTCTTGGAATACTGAGGGTCCTTCAAGAGTGCTGCGAAGGAGTTCTTCTCGAGAACATCTTGCGCAGCAAAAATGATGGACGGGATTGGACCGCCCTTGAGAAACCCGGCTGCTTCGCTACAGAAGCGATCGTACTCGGACATGAGCTCGGGACTAATTGTCGCGTCGAAATTCCGAAAGCGCGCGAGTTCGCGCTCTCCGGAAGTCGGGTTGGCCATAGCGGGGCCTGAGGAGGGGTGCGGGGCGGGGGAAGACATTTGAAACCTCCCTGCCAGAGGGGCAGGGAGGCGCGTCTTTTTGAAGTTAACGGACTCCGGAGTCAGGGCCAAAAGGAAACTGTGGGCGAAGTGCAATGCCTCACAGGGGTGACCTACAGTGCCTAGGGAGAGGCCCTAAAACTTCTTTCTTCGACTGCGCGTCGACACGGAGCTCGAACCACGGAGCGAAGCACGAAGCGCCAAACTCCTGGAACGCGAACCGGCGACACGCAGCACACGGAGAACACGCAGAACGCACAAAAAAGTGCGATTAGAATTGCACCGAAAAGTGCAGTTTGCTACGTTCTGAAAAGAACGCCTGCAATCAAGTCCCAAGAAGGGATACAAGACCGCAAAAACGCGACTAAACGTACGAAATACCGAACTTTCGATGTGAATACACGAACGCGTAAACACGCCGCGAACACTTGATCGAATAATCGAGCGAAAACACGAACAAAAAATTCACATCGAAAGAGCACTACGCATGCGACCGACCCGCACGGCGGCACGAATCGGAGTTCTTCATTTTCCATCACTATGTCAAGTTTCGTCAAGATTGGTTGAGTACTTTCAGAGTGATGCGTGTTCATAGGGACAGACAAAAACTTTAAAAAGATTATTTTTGACTTCTATATCGATAACATAGTCTACCCTGATTAAAATTTTCAAAAAATATTTAATGTACAGATTTCGACTTGTTACAGTTTTATTATAGTATAGACTATTAATAAAAAAAATTGGAAACAGTTTTTTTTTTTCATACCATCAGGGAGTCCGAAGCCTTTATAAGAAATTGTCACGTCATACTTCACGATACCTTACGTCTACTAATCTTCTATACATATAATTAAAATGAAGTGACTGTATGTAACAGCGAAATAAAAGTTTTTCACTGATTGGGTATGAACGTATACACGCTATTGAAAACGAAAATGCAATTTTTAAAATTTTTGTTGGTCTGTCTGTCTGTCTGTTTGTTCCGAGTAATCTACGAAACGACTGAACCGATTTTGATAGGAATTTCACTAGCAGATAGCTGAAATTACTACGGGTGACATAGGCTAATCTAAATTAAACTAAGTGTTAACCGCGGCTTCGTCTGCAATGCTATCTCCAAAACGGATGGACCGATTTTCACAGAACGTTCATCAACAGATAACGGATACCATAACAAGTAATTTGGTATGTTTTAATTTAGACTAGCTGTTAACCGTGGCTTCGCCCGCAGTACTATCTCTAAAACGATTAGACCGGTCTTCACGAAACTTCCATTGGCAGATAGCTTATTTTATAAAAAGTAATTCAAACAATTTTAGTTTATACTAGCTGGTAACAGTCGTTTCGCTCGCAGTACTATCTCCAAAACGGTTAAAAATATCTTCACGAGACTTTCATTGACAAATAACTCACCTTATAAAAAATAATTTAGGAAATTTTAGTTTATACTAGCTTTTAACCGTGGTTTCGCCCGCAAAACTTTCTCCAAAACTGTTAGACCGATGTTCACGGCACTTTCATTGGTAGATAGCGAACCTTATAAATAGTAATTGAGGTTATTCTATTTTAGACTATCTGTTACCCACGACTTCGTCCGTATGAAATTTAGCAAAAAATATGTTCACTGTAAACATGTGCGTATTTACCGCGCTTTAGTATATAAAATTTTACATCTTGATTTATATATATGCAAGATTCAAGACGTCACCACATTCACAGTTTACAATTTAATATAATAATAATTATTAGTAATTTTAAAGATAGAACAGGTATTTCTAATAAGATATTAGACCATAAACTTATTGACAATATTGGCACATTATATCATTATCTATTTTTAAGTCATTCTTTCATTAGTTCTTTGTAAAGTGTATGTGAGCACTGAGATAGTTATATGGTTGGTTCTTGTTCCAAATATGTTGGCTATGATAATCCGCATTAATTACACTGTTAGGATCTATATCTAATGTATACGTTGCATTTTACTGTCAGTAGCGCGTGTGTCGTACTTACAGTAGTTTTTAAAGAACATTTCTATAATTGTACATAGTTTCATAATTTAATAATTGTTTAATACAATTTAAAAAAACGCGTGCAGAGCTACGGGTACAGCTAGTCTACAATATATATAAGTTCTTGTCGAAAAAACTCGATAACATTGAAACTTTAAAAATGGTAATCGTTTCCGAGTTAATTTATATCTAGTTTTTATAATACCGACTTTTTATTCCCAGAATAAAATTAAAAGGCCTCATTTCAATTGCAACTTCCTAGAAAAATTCTTAGAAATTTAAAGATCCATTTCGATTCAGCGTTTAGAGACTGTTAATATGTTAGTCGATGGCACTCGAATAAACATTCTATAGATGCATGTGAGTCACGTAACGGAAACAGTTCTTACCTCTTTTATAGAGATGTACTGACTCTTTACTTTACTCTAACTAGTCGGCAATTAATATAAGAATAGTCGGTTAAAATTGCTACGTAGAGGCTTTCAAACCTATTTTAATTTAGTAACTATGAAAATATATGACTGTGATCATGTCAAATTATTTGGAAATGTGCTCCGTAGCATTGATAAGTATATCAATATTATAAAATATTTTTATACACAAAACAAAGTCCTCTGCCACGTCGATCTGTCTGTTCGCGTTAAACTCAAAAACTACTGAATGGACTTTCATGCGGTTCATCAGTAAATAAAGTGATTTATGAGGAAGATTTAGGTATATAATTTGTCAAGGTATTTTTATTTTCATGACATGACAACGTCCGCCGTGCCTGCTAGTATTTTTTATAGAAAATCAATATCAGAGGTTTATGATCATGAGTCCACATTTTAAAAAGACGAAACAATTTTCATTTTGTGAGTAATAATTTATATTATATGTTAAATAGTTAATAAATGTACAAGTATTTAAATTACATAAAACAATAAGTATAATAAAAACTGTCTTTACTGTTACGAATTCTGAATGTTCATAGAAAAAAAAGTCGATAATCTGATAAGAAAGTTAATATTTTGTTAAATATTAAAGGATATTAAAAAAAAATTAATTCACTATTAGAACATCAGGTTAGTAATACCGAACTTTGAGTTATCGATATCCGGACTACTCGGTCTGTCGGCCGCAGCCATAGCCGACATATCACTAGTTATTGAAGCCTACGTGATGGATTCTCATGTTTTATTAACATATATATTTGTTTGACATAAAATTCTTCTTTAAATAAAAATACAGAGAGGTATACTAATATCGACTTTATTGCACGGTTTTTATAAGGCGCTTTCCTACAAATAAAAAGATAAAAGCATTAATATGAAAAAATATATATAATTCAGGCGAAGTTACCCATCTCTACGGTAACGGAACAATATTCATAATGAACATTGTTATTCTTAAAATTGTTTTACATTTTAAATACATACCTTATGAATAAAACCGTTTATAATAAAACATTTGCGTCCCCAAGTTGGGAGAACCCTGCACATAAATATTATTAAACTTTGTTAAAAGACCGTTCTGTAAACAAAAACTTGAACAGAATCGTACGCTGTAAATGAGAATACTTTGATTCATGAAATTTTATTGTATTTATACACCCTCAGATTAAATGAGTTTCTTGGAGTGAAGCTTGCTCCATATGGTGCCAGTTTACTAACAAAGGGAGTCATTCGGCCTAAACGATTGCTGTGATTGTTGTTATTTTTCGTCTTTCCTTTGCGATACAATTTTAGCAAGTTCTTATTCTAAAATAACAAGATGCATTAATAGTTTGTTCAAAATTACGACACAATATCGTTTGAGAAAAATCGAAATTTTTAATTGAAAGTTTAGTACACCTGACATTATAATAAAACTAGTGTCCTCAATAAGTATCAGCAAGCGACAAATTGTCATTCAGGGCTTTTACGGCCGACAAAATATTGGCCTACATATACACAGTGGAATAGCCGTTATTGCGTTAACACACGTGTCACGATAAAAAGAAACAGTATTTTTCAGGCAACTGACGTCAAACCAGAAATGATTTTTCATAGCAAGATGACATAGAAATTTAGAATGAAACAGTCGAATCTAACAGATTGTAGAGAAACCAAGGAATCATTACCTATGTCATCTAAACCCCTTAAAGATAATAGATCCACGTGATCATCAGAATTGTTTCGAAATATTTATTTCTACTCAATTAACATTAAGTTCATTATTCAAGCGTACATGAAAAATAAGTTGCATCTCGATACATACTAATAAAATCCAAAGTGCTGACACAATATATTATTGATTTTTTGGGACAACAAAATTTCGACTAAATTTCATTGTTCTTTTTATAAGCACAGTTTTCCGGTAGAATCCACCTGAGCGCGTACTAAAAGGTTCCGTGTTCTGTACCATGAAGCCGTGGAACATATTCCAAGCCAATATATTTCCTTATTCCTATGACAGAGTTCTTCAGACATTTACGCAGTCTGGCATGACAGCGGCGACTAGCGATAAATAGTCTCTCGATGGTCGCTGTTGTTTTTGGAATGTAGGTACTGTGTTTACCATCAAGCAAAGTCAAGTCAATTTGCTGTGCCCCAAAAAAAATCAAGGAATCGCCCAGTTTCATGTAGTCATTACCTTTGTAGAGAAACTAGGTTAGTTAGTAAACCTGCGTAAGATATACTCTAATAGATACAAGACGTCGTGTTTCGGAAACAACGTACATGAAAACCTGAAACCAGAGTCATTGTTCAGGTATTTAACATTCGGTCCAATGTTTGTAGGCATACCGACGACTGCGATGGACTATCCAAATAACATCTCGCAATAGTTGCCATTGTTCTCGGAATATCATTCATAGTTACTTACTTACCATTGGGTCACGTCGATGCACTACAGGAATTTTACCAAAAAAATTGTAACAATATAATCACACCGAAACGAAATGCTGGCTTCAATTAGGGATTGTAATATTACGCTAGATCCCTGTAGATTAAAAAATATAATTTAATTTCTAATAAAAGTGTTTACAGTATAAAATAACGCTTTAAGGAAAATATAATGACGCAACCAACTCAGTTGAAATAATTATTCAAACATTGAATTTTCTTCAGTGTCTATTTTGTATTAATTGTGCAACAATAGGTGCATTTCAAATTAGAACTAACATATTTATCTGTGGTGTTATTAACGGTTGTATTCCATTCACTCCAAGAAGTGGATGTATATAGTGTCATGTAGGATAATATTACTAAACCACACAGTTATAATGAGTAATTGAACTAAAAACGCGTGTTATATTACACATTTCGTCACTGTACGTTAATTTATCTTATCGTGGCATATCAGCTCTCGGGTTAGGCGAACTGTTGACAAGTGTTTCTTTCCCGATGACTTGAGACTCATTACATCACTATATTTAAAAATTTAGTTCTAATTTCTATCGCACTATGTAACTACAATCTTAATAATGATGAGGAAATGGGACCATACGTTTAATATTTTAAATTCTTATCAAAACTGATCCTTGAACTAGATAGTTTAAGTAACATAATAATTCATCATGACATTAAATCATTATAAAAATTTGCTGTAATTAGATCACCGAATGTTTGCTTGAATATACATTAGCTAAACTAGTCTCGACTTTTTATGCATCGTATTGCTCTAAAATTATAATTATTTTCTTAAATAGACCAGGGTCGATAATTTTTAAAACTAAAAAAATAATAGTAGGATGAAGCGCATTGGAAAAGAAAGAGAATATAACAAAAATGAAGGGAAAATAATTTACGAGCGATCTGAGTTCAGGAAGTGGAAAGAAGGGGTTAAGGGGCAAAAAACAGTTCATCGCGATTTCCGGCAAAACTACAAGTCCTTTAGCAAAATAGTAGTACTAGTAGGTAATAATAATATCTACAGCTTTTGTATTTACACTTTTTTCACATTTATGTTCCAAACACCGTATTTAATATGATCTGAAATATTTATTATTACACCTTATTTTTTTATTCAATGTCAAAAAAGCACCATAATTTTCAATCAAAAATTCTCGCGCCAAAATATCAGTCTTTTTTAAAAAAGTCGGTGGGATTTTTTGTTCTATTAAATCCCTATTTTTTATTGTGTAAAATAAATATACATTACTATGCTAAATGTTCTCAGAAAATGCAAAGAAACGAAAAAAACTGGAATCTGAATTTTATTTAATCATAATGTATAATTTTGAGCTATTTATTTAAATGTATACTTTATCGATACATTACAAATCGATAAATACTACTATAATTAACACCCAAATAAGTTATTAAAACGAATATTTAATAAGCCATCTACAATGTTTTGAGAAAGTTGTAGAATCTTGTTTAAATTATATGCGTAGATTGCTATTTTAAGATAACTTATATACCTGAGTAACCTGCGAAACATTTTAGACTAGTGCCTTAAGCGCTCGCCTTAGTAGTCCGGTGAAGCTGTTAAGACCTTGCTGGGTCAATAGCGTAGTAATTTCGAAAAAAAAAAATTTAGACCATCATAAGGTATTTCATAGAGAAGTGGGGAAGGGATTAGGAAGGTCTGGGCCTTACTACATACCTGTTATTTCGTAGCAAGAAATGGTATAATTTATAACGTTTTTTATTTTATTTTGTATACAAAAATAATCAAAATATTATTTCACTTTATACTAATTGCATTTATGATAGAATGTTGCCATTAAAATTCAATCATTAAATTGAAAAAACGATTTAACATTCCAAAAAGTAATCCAATTTCGTATTTATCTCTCGAGTATTGTTTTGCAATATCTTTGGTGTATGGACAAGGAAATGTTATAATATTTTTAAATTGATTATCATGTTTTCTTAAATTAACTAAACTATTTCACTTGATGAGTAGTTATTGTTATTTTTATATTTAAAGTTTAAGCCACAACTACACGAGATGAACCACGACGGCATGGCAGTTATATTGAAGCATACAACATATTTTGTAATCAATCTGAACTACGCCCATTCGTCTATTCCATCACTGACCAATCGTGTCACGTGTTACGATCAGACCGACACTGAATTCCCGATTACATTGATACGTTCCAGTGGGCATAGTAGTGTTTCATGTGTTTTTTAATGTATGATTCCTTCATGCATATTAGAAAGGACCGGTGTACTATAAGAATTTATTTTTTAATTTCCGAAAAATATAAGCTCGGAAAACAAGTTTACAAACGTTTCACGCTATATTTAACTCTTGTAACAATATTGATTGATTGAATCTTTCTCTTGTGTGCAAATGTATGGACCAGCATTAGCAATTAGTAACTATATAAATATGTGAAGATAACACACTTTTCCTCTGTTTTAAAACCAATTGACAAAATTTAGTGTTATCAATAAAAATATGTGGAATTTTTTTTTTCCGAACCACCAAAGAATCAAAGCCTTATAATTTCTATTCGTCATACTTCACGCTTATTACGTAATGCTAACGTGACACACATGAGAAACAAAACTTATTAGGCAGATAAGTAGTTACTTTATAATAAAATGGATCATTGCAATTACAGCAAGCCAGTGACTGTCCACACAGGTGATTGTCGAAACTATCTATTGTTTTGCATGTATTAGCAATTACTGAACTAGGTCTAATATATATTTACTAGTAAATGCATTGCAGTGATTTTATGAGTACGTGTTAAAAATACATTGTCACGGATGTAACTTAAGTAGTTTATCACTTCAGTTTATAATGTGTCTGTAGGGAATAACAGTAAATTATTAATTATCAGTAAAATTCATGGAATCATTCTTATAACGGTAATAATGTTAATAGCAGAAAAAAATCAAAATTTTGAATTTGTATACAACCTCATACTATTCCGTCAATATGATCACCACGTGTTACTAGTAGTTTAACTAGGCCAGATCACTGCAGTAAATCGAGCGATTCAAAGGAGAATAAACATTATTCACTATTTCGGTAAAATTGCATCAGTTCTATAAAACCTCTATTTTTAAACATATCGTCCAACATTTATTTAATGTTAAACTCTGTGTACTTTGAGAAAGACCGAATATTTTTCTCACTTTATGCTCAATAAAGGACTTTGTAAAAGCCCATCTAGATTTATAACCGCTGCGGCTAATGATACCTCCGGGAATATTCTAATGGAAAAGGGTCTACGGCTAACCCTAAACTGAAATGTCTATACGTAATAATAAATGTAGAAGTGAATTATCCCAGTAAGACTTTATTTACTAACGACTGTTTTTCCAATAGCATTCATTGCTTATAGCATTTCATATATAATTTTAACCTTTATAAGTATGTAATAGACATCTACGACATGTAGATACGAAACGTAAATTACTGGTATTGTTAACCTATATAAATAAAGTTGGAGCCATTAATATTAATATAAAGAACTATCTCATTTCTATTTACCATTCAAATGAAACCGTAACGCTCTTAATACTAATATTTACTTCAATGAAACGAACCAAAAAGCTCTTTTATTTTTACACAAGGTGTTACACGCTAAGATTAATTTTGAAGTCACAAGGTTTTGAAAATATAAATAGTCAGATATATAGATCATATATTGAAAATATTAATGCTTAGCAAATGACCAAAAAGGTTTTGTTAAATTTATCGTCCGTTCGAATGCATTAATCGAGGTCATGACAAATTTAAAAGATACGACTAAGGCTCGTTGTTAAGAGGATGACGTGTCTTGTAACAATTATTTTATTTCTTTACTCGTGAACCAGTTGACTCATCCCAAAACCATTTAAGAGATCACAGTGTGCTTGTATTCAAAAATCTTTTCTATATAAGGGTTTATAAAATTTTAAATTTCATTTTAGTCATAATTTAAACTTTTGTATTTATTATTGTATATGATACATTTATTATTGTATATAATTAATGTATTATACCTATAATTTATTATCTTTGTATATTAATTTCTTTTGCACGTTTGTATGTCACTGCACTTCTAAATTGATTTTGATGAAATTATGTGTGCGTGTTCCAGGGGTTCCGAGAATGGTTTAGAACCCGGTAGGTGGCACTACAGTTGGCTTTAGGATTTTTTTTAAATAATTGTATAGAATAAAAAATAAGTTTAAAATGATGACTGATATTATTGACAGATTACTATTTGGACCGTTCATGATTTTGTGATTAAAAAAACTAAGATTTTTATAAGTATTACGCAATCAACGTTATATAAAATACTAGTCTCTGCCCGCGACTTCGTTCGCGTGGCTTGAATACACTAACACGCAGCAATTCTCAAAAGGAAAAACATCCCGTTTTTGAAACGTTTTTCATCTGTGCTCCGCTCCTATTGATCTTAGCGTGAAGCCTATAACCATTCTCGATGAATGAGCTATATAACACTGAAAGAATTATTCAAATCGGACCAGTAGTTCCTGAGATTACTCCCTACAACGTCACAACATCACAATATCACAAATTCACAAACTTTACCTCTATAATATTAGTATAGATATAATTAAGATAATACACAACGCAGACGAAGTCGAGAGTATCGGCTAGTTAAACTTAATATATTGTTATTTTACCTAGCCTATTATCCTAAACATATTTCTTTCACTTAATCCTTTTAATCGCTTTATATTTAACTAGCCTCTGCCAACGACTTCGTTCGCCTATAATAAAGATATTAAAAGAATTATTTAAATCAGACCAGTAGTTCCTGAGATTACCCCCTACAACATCACAACGTCACAAACTCACAAACTTTACCTCTTTATAATATTAGTATAGATTGTACAGTTCTTTTTAGCAACCTACTGGGTTTTCACACACTGATTTATGTGTGACTATATAATTTAAATGTTTTTTTCTTTGTTGTAGTACAAATGCAGCCACCTCGCTTCAGTATGCAGCCTTCATCATCAAATAGCATAGTCAGAGAGGGAACAACGAAAATACTCCAATGTTCTGCAATAGGTATGATTAGAATTAAACAAAACAAATGATTTTATTTAATATTATTATGACTAGTGGGCGCCCAGTGGTTGAAATTCGACCATTCGATCGATCGATTCGATCATTGATTTTTTTTAAGTTTGAACTTTATTAACACTTTCGTCAAAGGTCAATACTTCTATAATCAAAGGTTTTCACCTTGGCTACTCAGTTATTTGCCATTTGTCATGACTTTTAACTATATAAACATAAAAAATCTATGTGTAAATAAAAGTCGAATTTAATAAAAAATTAAAAAAAAAAAAAATTGGTTACGTATGGTGGTAAGGCTCTCAAATTCTAAGTAAATATAACTTTACGAAGATAAATAAAAATATCTCAACCCATGACACAATTTTTAATTAATTTTACACGACACTATGACTGGGTGGTATTTGTGGGTGATATTGAATTAAATGTAGCCTATTCATTATGAGAAATAGCCATATACCCAGTATCATCTTTTGGAAAATTAATAGATACACAGTAGAATCAAATGGTAAATACAAAACAAAGATGTTTTAATACTACCGTTAGCTTTTGAAAATAAATTCGTTTTTGTTGCTACATCAGGTTGAACTGCATCATTATAACCGCGGAGGTCTAAATCATGCATTACTTTTATGAACAAAATTCTTATTTTGATTATACAAACTATATTATATTATTATAAAATTAACCTACAATTTGACCAATTGATTTCAAAGGGCATATAAGGCATGCAACGTCATTCATGTTAAGAATATTGAAAACGTTATTGGAACGTAAGAGTAAACTGACGGATGTCACAAAGTCTTTCCATTTACATGTGTGTATATGTTTTGTAAAATTCGAGCAGTAGTGTGGGTTATGTATATTTTAATTAATTTTTATTTTTATGGGAAGTTCAGTTATTCATCGCTTTATTTTTACACCTTATGGTTGGAACATTTTTTTTATTTAAAGAAGACCGTCCCCAAGTATCGGCAATTCAAACAAAATTATTGAAATCGGTTCGAAGTAGACGAAAATACGTAGACACGAAGTGGGTGAAGATTATATAAACAATATTTCACCCCCTTAGGGGTTGAACATTTCCTTCGGATTTGTATGGATTCACCTCTGAGTATAACCAATTCAAATTCAAAAAGGATTATTAAAATCAGTTTGCAATTGACGGAGATATCGATTAAAATACATACAACCGAACATGGTAACCTCCTTCTTTTTTGAAGTCGGTTAATTAAAATACATACAGTTGAGGAGCATAGTAACCTCTTTTGCAATCTTTTTTGAAGTCTATTATGTCAATAATAATACTCGTTATTGACGGCTGTCAAAATGTCTTTTTTATTTACATGTATGTGTGTATATGTTATGTAAAATTCGAGTAGTAGTATGAGTAGTGCATATTTTAATTAATTGAATGTACTTCTAACGCATTATATATAAAATAAACAGCTTTCTGCACTTCTCCGCCATATAAACTTTAACTATGCCAAATTTCAAGTTCACCCGTTGACGGGAAATAGGTTAAAAAGTGGTACAATTTTTTTGCTTCACGTATTAATATATAGATAAGGGGCCGTTCAATAATTACGTAAATAGAATTTTTCGGAATTTAGACCACCCCCTCCCCCTAGTCAGCAAAAGTAAGCAATGCTCTTAACCATAATCCTCCACCTGTTTTGGTTAAATAAATAAATTTTAATGACATAATCACCACCCAGACCCCCATCTTCTATGTCATCAAAGACAAGCAAATCAAGGATACTCCCACCATCAGTGCTTACCTAATACTTACTGGCCCCTAACTGAGCAATATATAACAGTAAAAGTTAATAAATTTTAAGAATAAATAAGCATTATATTTATTTTGGTGTTTCCAATACCTTAATTGGCATTCTTGTAACAATACCTGAACTGTAAATAAAAATGCAGTATTGAAGTAATATGACTTAAAAATATGAGACTAATTATACCTATTTGTTTAGGCATTCCGCAGCCGATGTACAAATGGTTGAAGAATGGAGTATCCCTCAATGATTTTTCACCAGAACTATTTTATAAAATTCATAACACTCAAAGACAAGACGCGGGAGCATACCAGTGCATTGCAAAGAATGATGTCGGTGCTATATTTAGTGAAAAAAATAACATAATCGTTGCGTGTAAGTCTTGCGTACAAAATGTAATTTGTATAATATAATGTATGATATTAGTAATTCGTTTATTATATAAATTCACATATGTCTATTGATAACAGATATGGGAGTATTCGAGAATGCTTCCGAATCAGAGATTACGATTGAATCTGGTCGAGCTGCTATTCTGGAATTTCCTAGCATTGAATCGGAACCACCGCCTTCAGTTATTTGGCAAGATGAAAATGGCGCTTTAAGATATGACCAAAAATATGTTGTCACTGACAGCCATCAGCTGGTTATATTATGCGTTTCGAAAGAAGACGAAAAAGCATATAGGTTTGTTATTTTCACATTATATCTCATTACTTTAACCATTTATTAAAGTTATACGTCTTTTGTCGCGTTAGGGAAAAATGATGAGAGTAAATTTTACGATGCGCGTGCACACCGTCACTAAAAACCGACACCCTAAAGTTAGCTATAGTTAACATTTTGTTTCTTTGTATTTTTTGTATGTATTTCTTTGTATTAAAACTTCAATATATTAAACACTTTTTTTCTATGGTTAGTGTCGTTTTTTTCTACAATCGTTGCGCACACCGTCACGAAAAACCGACACCGTGAAGTTAGCTATAGTCAACATTTTGTTTCTTTGTATTTGTTGTTTGTATTTCTTTGTATTAGAATTTCAATGTATTAAATACTTTTTTCTTATTATTAGTGTCGTTTTTTCTACAAACGTAGAATAAGGCGAAATTTACATTTTTTTAAAGATTTTTATCTTGTTACGCCAAAGAAGTATAACTTCTAACGCTTGTACATAATAGGTACACACACACTTTTTTATTATCAATAATGGTAGGTCTGAATTCCATAATTGTTTCTTAGAGCTTACATGGAAATGTTTTATTTTATTGTACTTTTTCTGTTATTCCAGAGTTAGAGCTATAAATACACAGTTAGGTAAAGAAGAGAATAGCCCTTATATTAAACTAAATGTCTACGGCAATGACGCCAAAGAAATTCCACCAGAGATTATAATAAAACCGCAAGACACAAAGATAATTAAAGGGCATGAATATACAAATTTGCATTGTGTAGCTAATGCTAGGCCTCTACACGAGTTAGAAACTTTATGGTTCAAGGACGGTATAATGATTGATTTATCCGGCATTACCTTCGATTTAAACGACCAGTGGAATAGGACTTTGACCCTTATATCAGCTAACCTAACACACACGGGTCAATATACGTGCCAAGCACGTTTAAAGACTGGAGGATTTGCAACCGTCACAGCGTCAGCGACTGTGACTGTTTTCGAAAAACCTATGTTTTTGACGAATTTGAAATCAGAAACGTTTGGTGAATTTGGAAGTAGCATTGTCTTAGAGTGTAACGTACAGGGAATACCTTTACCGGGAATTACGTGGTACAAGGATGCAAAGAAAATTGCTAGTGTCGGTGCCGAGGCCGGTGAATCCGACAATTCAGATGTAGATGACGGTGGAGGCAGATATAGAGTGGAAGTTGACCGTTCTCTCCTTATAAACAATCTCAATATGGAGGACATGGGTATATACCAATGTATCGCTAACAACGAAGCCGGAGAAACCTCTATTTACACATGGTTGAGAATAAAAAGTAAGTCTTCAGTTTGCTAAGTAATTTAAATGAAAATATATTCATCGTGATATTTGCTGCTTGATTGTATGCGTTATAACTAATCATTCCCACTGTCGTACAGCATCGGGCAATAAACGAAACCCACGCAGTCCCATGAAATTAATAAAAATGAGGATGTCTGATAAAAAGGCAAAAACATTCAAATTTGATACTGGCAGTAAGAATTAATTAACGTTGACTTTATGCACAATACTAGAAATTATTTTTTTAAAGCACAGAGTGACATGATTGATGGCCGCTTCAAATTAGTTCTTAAGCACCTTTCGAAATTGTACAAAATTTATGTTTACATTACTTTCTTAATTATTTATTTCATAAATAATTAATTTAAATATATGTTTTTATAGATTTCGTTGCCATACGAAATAATAAGTTTTTGTTATTATTTATATTAGAAGCAACAATTTTTTTCCTTACATCTCAAAATCGAAATATATATATATACAAATATACATTTTAGAATATAGACAAGTGTTTTCTCACTCTCCTGTGACATAATAAAGCATGTAATTGCAAAAGTTATGAGTCCTAAAGTTCTAAAGTAATTCCAAAGTATATGGATAGTTCACGAAGTTTTATTTAGGTATAATATATGAGATAGTAACTTGGTATATATTACAATCTACGTCCAAATAGTAAAAAATGTTCAATTTCATTATAAGTAATCAAATAATGTTCAGCAAACCAAATTGTCTTATGTATCTCAAAGGTATGTATTTAAATATATATAAACTTAGACGTAGCGAATATATTCTCCAGACTATTTAAAAATGTATTCGGTCCTTCAAAAAATATACGAGTGTGCCTTCAACCGCAGAGTTTGCCTGATACACAAAATATCGAACCTACATTTTACTCGATTGATGCTATTTTGTGAACAGCTAAAGAAAGGTTGAAGAGTAAGTTCTTTATAAACAATTCGTCTATGAGTTATGTAATAGTTACGCATGAGTAATAAATTACACTTTCGATATTTCCGCACATAAGTAATTTGCATGTGGAGTTTTATAAAAGCAGATTTAACACGATTTTTGTGTTCCACTAATTATACTTCAGTTTATTTTATTATAAATAGATGTAGTATGTATAATTAGAGATTATTATTAGGCTCGTGTACTAACATTGTGTGAATGTGGCTTGTAGCTTCACCGCCAATAATGCAGACACCGCCAGCGAATATGACCGTACTTGATGGAAAAGACGCCACCATTACTTGCCGTGCTATCGGAGCGCCTACTCCAAATGTTACCTGGTATTTTAATGGTTAGTAATACTGTATGCAAACCGTGTTATAGTGACCATCCGCTTTGATACATACATCAACGAAGAAGGAACTTCGTAAACAATAGCAAGAAACGCTTTGGAATTTATTATAAAAACATTTGAGCTTTTTAGAGTTAATAGTATGTATGGCATAATTAAGGTACTAATTTTGAGCTATTACACTATGAACTATGAATAGAAAACAGAATCGTGTTTTTATATCGACGTAAAACATAGGCGGTGTTATTACAAAAAAGTTAAATACGTATTAAACACTTGCTTTAAAAAGGTTTCATACTAAATGCACCGCGCTCGCCAGAGGCAAGTTTGCATTATCTTTTTTTCGCAAGTATTCAATACGTATTTAATTTTTTTGTAATAACACCGTAAAACTTTGATATGAGATGGGCATTTATAATGAACCCATAAGTTTAAGTTCAATTAACCCTAAAGTACAAAAAATAACGTAGTATGAAAAATGGCATTCGTGTTAATTGTTTTATTGTGGTATATCAGTATTTTTTATAAACAATAATAGAAAATATATACTAATTATAATAAAGGATATTGGTAATTTCAGATTCGATTTTAATTAATTTGACGGGACGACTTCAAGTTCTCGAAGAAGGTGACTTATTGATTACTAGTACCACGACAGCTGACAGCGGCAAATATACTTGCCTTCGCTCAAATGACGCCGGAAATGTATCCGGAGAAGCTCACCTTACCATACTCGGTACGACATCTTATATTTCCTTTTTAAAAATGTACACGCATGTTCCCATAACCGTAGAATCGTTATATCGTGCATATTATCTTTCAGTGAGAACGCAAATTATTGCTCCACCAGTTGATACTCGCGTCCTACTAGGACATACGGCGACCATGCAGTGCAAGGTTTCTAACGACCCTAACGTTAAATACAATATAGACTGGTTTCACAATAAACAGTGAGTTAAGAATATTTAAGTATTTATTTACGATCTTCTATATTCATTTTAAGTTCTTAAAAAGCATCTTAATCCATTCGTAGTTAAAATACTTACATAGCAGTTATCTACCTATAATTTTTTAATTAAATTATTTTATTATATATTTATATACACACTTGGTATTAAATTATATCCTTTTACTATTTATAATGTATTAACCAAAAAATATATAATAATACAGAGAGTAGATTAAAGCAATAATGATTCAAACGTAGCTTGTTCTAACGCCGTACCAATCAACAATAAAGATTCGGATCATATCTGAGCGTTCGATGTAGGAAAATATCGCGATCAAACCATTGTATTAGTGTAGGGCTTTTTCTAATGTCCTCCTGGGTAGCTACATCCCCAAAATTTAAAATCTGTTTACCAAGCACCTATAAGTGATCTAACAGCTGCGTTTGAGAGACATTACTATGCTTAACCTGTTATATCTTTGGTCAGATTGTCATTTAAAATGAGGTGAGATTGTTATGCAACGTTAGAACAATAACAAAAAGAAATGTACCTACTGCCTGATTTTATTAGTTTTTTTAAAAGCCTCTACATATATGTATGTAAGCATATTTCCGACCCGTCATTCTTCATAGAACTTCAAGAAACTCTAATGATAGAGAACGGTTATACAAATTAATATTTAAATGTGCTTAGGCCTATGACAGCTGGTTCCCGCGTTTGGGTGACAGCAGACGGAGCACTACAAGTGCAGGCGGTACGCGCGAGCGATGCGGGAGAATATACTTGTGTAGTGACGTCACCGGGTGGTAACCACACGCGTCACGCGGTTTTGTCCGTTATTGAATTGCCGTTCGCACCGACCAATGTACGTGCTGTTAGATTGGAGGACACGCCGCAACGTGCAGTCAACGTATCGTGGACGCCGGGCTTTGATGGGAACTCGCCGATTCAAAAGTTCATAGTTCAAAAGCGAGTTGTTCCTGAATTCGGTGAGTGCCTTATGATGCCATTATATTAGAGCCTTTACAGTAGGTATTTAAAGTTATAAAGTAAGAGGTTATTTGTCGGAACACTAATATCAGCTAAAAGTACAATGCCAACTGGAATTGGGCTGATTAGACTAAATTGAAAAGTTATTTTGTATTGGGTAACTCGTTTGTTGAGAAACCTACTAGGCAATATATTTTTTTTATATCATAGGAGGCAAACGAACAGATAGGTCACCTGGTGTTAAGTGATCACCACCGTCCATAGACACATGCAACAGCAGGGGAGTCGCAAGTGCGTTGCCAGCCTGTGTGGGTGGGAGTTGGGCTGGACAGAAGGTAAGAAGAAAGGGTAAGGGGTAGGTAGTCCTCCGGCGCTCTCACTGACTGAACGAAACGCAAAAATGCAAGCACTGTTACTTCACGTCGGTTATCTGTGGGTCAGGTGGTACTACCCCGGGCGAGCCGACCCATTTATGCTGAAACCAGTAATAGCTTCAGCTTGACTCTACCACCTACAAAAATAAAAGAATCTATAAAAATATAACTTCATAATATAGATATCAGGATCGAAGTAAACATCTAACGCAAGTGATCCCAGTGTATGTATCAAAAAGTGCAATCATATTTATTTATTTATTCCAATTATTAAAATTTTACATTGTGGAATTATACAATACAATACAAAAAAAGGTGATGTTACATTATTTATTAAGTATATTATAAGTTATTACAAGTAAAAACAGGTAGATTATTTCGATAGTTTACAAAATATGTTATTACATAATTTCTCAAACTAGAAATATGGATGGACTGAAAACTTAAAAAAGTTGGTTAAAATTGATGGATTATAAATGATGACCGTTGCCATCTAAACTAGATAATCCTGTGTCTCAGGTGGCAAATGGTAGGGTATAGTTAGCAAATTATAAAATTAAATTATAGGTGTAGCATTAGGATACACAATACATTTCACAGACTGAAAATATCCAATAATTAACAGGTCCCACACCAGATCCACTGTTGAATTGGGTAACAGAGCCAATGAACGTATCTTCGAATCAACGGTGGGCACTCTTAACCAGCCTGAAGGCCGCTACTTCCTATCAGTTTCGAGTATCCGCTGTTAACACTGTAGGAGAAGGGCCGGCTTCAGACCCCACCGATGTGTTAACTCTACCACAAGAAGGTAAAACATATTCAAATTATTGCATAAAAATGACAATAAAAACTTGACTTAAAATGTTATCTAATTTGAGTATTTCAAAAATATATAATGCATGCGTTATTAATAGGTAAATTAAAGTATCAATTAACACTACTAATATTATAATATATTAATCTTACTATAGTAAGATGTTAGTGTAATTAATTTTCATATAAGATGTTCTCTTTATGGTACAAGCAGCCGGCGATATAATATGCTGCCAAGGTATGCGCATGTTGCCAACTATTAACATAATATATTTAATTACCGTATAGACATACATAGTTACGCATGTTTCAGTACTAGTTAAAAAATTGCATGTTAGATTTTCTTTGGTATTTTTTTAAATCAATATTTAAAAAAACTTAATTGCATTTTTGTTACGGTCGCTTTATCCGCTATCGTTCCATACCTATTTATGTTCGTATTATTAATTATCACTCTGTCAAAAAGGATGTCTTTAATAGAAATATTAAATTCGACACTAAAACTAAAAACGCATGTGCAAGTTTCAAGAATATGATAGCATCACTGCTCGTACATATTTATTAGTACAATTAATCATCTCTCGTTACTGTCTTCCAATCACACGAGTCGTTCAATTACACTTGTCAGGAGTAATAAACCCTTTAATTAAGTTCTACGGTTATATTACAACCACAAACAGATCTGAAGACAGTAACTATTGAAGTTATTACAGACTGCAGTGGCAAATCACAGCAACCTGACTTTATATTACTGCTTTCTTACTTACTACATAAAACTACTTACTATATAAAAAGACGAATATTATAAAACTTCGACCGCCTGGAATTTACCAAATTTATTTCGTGCAAACTTGCACGTGGGGAGGGCGCGATTCTGGCCACTACTTCTTAAGTCGATTTATTATATTTGCGCGGAGCCCTATTTTTTCTAAAATATAAATAGTCATTTTTAACTTAGTTTTTTATATAAGTACCGCTTGGTGCGGTTTGGGAATGTCATGTAATAGATTTTATATTTTATTCATAATCTTGTGTTACTTGACTCTATAATGTGTAATATTGGTGGTGTTTTAAGTACTATAATTTGGTTATTGTGCATAATTGAAGTAGATGCCAAATTATACCATAGAGCATATATTCTGACTTTCCACAAAAACTTCCTAGAAATTTCTAACAAGACGGCCATCATCTTATTAATTCATTGAAATCATCGCAAGAATTACCTCGACAATAGTAGTAATAATCTACTAGAACTTACTTGGTTGCCAAAAATAAAATAAAGTAAATAAAGTACCGCATATACATATATCATATACATATACACATATATACATATATCATATCCATTTAGAAAAGGCTGTTATTTTGACATTACAAAGAGATACTTGAATTTTATTTATAGGTATAAATGTATATTTAAAAAAATATTTGCAGCGCCGTCTGGGCCACCTGTAGGGTTCATGGCATCCGCACGTTCCTCCTCAGAGATAATAACGCAATGGCAACCACCACTCGAGGAACACAGAAACGGACATATCTTAGGATTCGTTATTAGATACAGATTACGCGGCTACGACAATAGCCCTTGGACTTACCAAAACATCACGAACGAAGCACAGAGAAATTACCTAATACAAGACCTAATCACGTGGAAGGACTATAACGTACAGATCGCAGCCTATAACGATAAAGGAGTCGGAGTATTCTCAGACAGTTACACTATTAAGACGAAAGAGGGCGTCCCTGAAGCGGCACCAGACAATGTTCGTTGTGAACCATTAAATTCGACTGCAATAAACGTATGGTGGGTTCCGCCTAATCCCCAGAAAATCAATGGTATTAATCAGGTATGTATTTATCTTGTCAGCCAATTAAATAGGAAACTAGCAGTGTCCGCGAATCCGCCCGCGTGGAACGAATGTAAAAAAAATGGGACTAATAAAATCATCTGACTGTATTAAGTCCATTTACTTATCTACTTTTCTCTCGTACCTAAGTCGCGTCGTCATTAAAATTACAATAACTTTTGATAGAATGGACCGATTTTAATGAAACAAAAAAATAGTTACTCCGGATGATATGCTTTATAATTTTCTTGCTGAGCTAATATTGTGAACTCAGTACTTTAGCAGTGATGCGTGTTCAAACAAACAAACATTTCTGAGAATGAATTTTATTACTCATTCCAAGA
>JACEII010000039.1:3831255-3921752 GCA_014332785.1 Antheraea mylitta
CTGAGAATGAATTTTATTACTCATTCCAAGACATTTGTAAGAATTTTTTTTTTCACAAAAATGCAAAAGAACAGACATGTTACATTTACATTCTTATTATATGTATAGATTATATCAAAAGCATAGAATAAATAGCATTATTTAAAATATAAGTTTGAAAGATAAATTCGAAGTAACTTTGCAAGAAAGTATATTTTTTTAGCAATTATAGCTCTGTGGCAAGTGTTCTGATACCACGGCATTCGACATGGGTTCGAATCTGACTATAATTAGAGCTATCGGTGAAGGAATAAACATCGAGACTGAACTATAGAATTGCTTCTATACAGTGTTTTTAATTACCATCTTAAAGTTAAAATGATCCCCAAGCAACTTTGAAATATATTCCAGTAGTTAATTATACTTGAGAAACAGTGTAAGCTCAAGGCTAAGTTAATGTTTCGACCACAGTGTATTATTGTTTAAATTTGAAATGTTTCGAAACATTAAAAGACCGAAAAAGATGTGTTAGAAATATTTTATTTTTTTGTGTAAAACTAATTTAACAAACTCCGTTTTTAGACAAGCGTAGAATGTCGAAAAAACTATTTCAATAGACGTTGATCAAAGTTAATCACTACATATTATAAAGCAAAGTCCTCTGCCACGTCTGTCTTTATGTCAGTCTGTTTGTGACGAACTCAAAATTACTAAACGGATTTTTATGCGGTTTTCATCAGTAGATAAAGTGATTCATGAGAAAGGTTAGGTATATAATTTGTTAAGGTTTTTTTTATTATCAAGACGGAATACTATCCTCCGGGCCTAGTAATACATCATATACTGTACTATATTATAAATGTGAAAGTAACTCTGTCAGTTGTCGCCTTCCAAGTTTGCATAATCAAACTAGGGATGTTAAAAAATAATCGATTTTTAATTAAATCGATTTTTATTTTATTATAATCGATTTTTTATTGTCGATGTTTATTTTCATATTAATCGATTTTTTGAAAATCGATTATATAAATTACGCATATTATTCGATTTTTATAAACATCTATGCGACGGATGAAAAAAACTCAAAATAGGTTCATTATTATTTACAATTGAAGAGTGAGCATAGTGAGATAATATGTTTGTAAAAATTTAAAATGTTTTCTAGCCGCAAAACACCTAAAAGCGGCTGGCGAAAGTATTTTATAACGAAAAAGAATAATACCATAGTAATATGCATGTCCTGTTCGATAGAATGAAAAATTTTGTAGTGAAACTACAAATTTAAAAAGAACATAGAATGAAACATCCCACTGCCTTACAAGTAACATGACTTACTATATCTTATAATGATTGTTGTGGTTCTTATGACAGCCAAATACCGCTCTCTGTAAAATTAAAACTTTCAATAAAACTAAAAAGGTCTGTCATGCGAGTACAACATGTTTACTAAAAATGTCTTATGGTAAACTCGACATCGATAAGTTAACAAAACTATAAATTATTATTGAAATTATTCAATAAAAAAAATTCTTCAATTTTAATTTTCTCAGTCACACTATGATTAATATGAAAATTTAATAGAGAACTTCATTGTTTTGAATTTTACAGTTAGAATTAATAATGTTGTCATTTTGTTAGGATGTTTATCATTTCATTTTTATTACGATATAATGTTTAATAGTACTGAAAATTTCTATGGTATTTAGTTTCTATATTCTTTACCTTGAAAGTTTAAAGGAACATTCACTTTTATTTTGTTTTGAACTGGTTATTTTTGATACGTATAATTTTATGTGATTCTTAATCTGATAAATTGTTATTTTAAATCTTTAGGTTTATTATAGGAATATGGAAAGCATGTCTATTTTTAAATATTATAAAAATCGATTCTTGAAATAATCGATTATTTATTTTTAATAAAATCGATTTTTAACAAATCGATTATTATTTAAAAAAAGAAAAATCGATTCCTAATTAATCGATTTTTTTCATTAAACTCACATCCCTAAATCAAACCTCTGAACCGATCGTACTAGAGTTTGATATAGATGTAATCCGCAATCCAAAGGACAGGGTACTTTAAAATCTCCGAAAAAAATGATATTATTAAGTAAATAATACAAAAAATTTAGGCAAGACCTAGTAATTTGAAGAAATGTAGTCCCGCAACATGTTCAGGTATGGACAATCTTTAAAAAGTTGCAGTCCAAATTTTGGAGTGGTATTATTAATAAAGACACGGGCAGTAGTTGAAAAGATTATGGATTTTTTTTTTTAAATCGGATTGGTCTCGTTAATGACAAATTAGAGCTTGACTTAAAATATAAGATGTTTAAGGTTGGAATCAATATTGATTCAAATTATCTCGCTCGATACTTTGATTTATTATATTTCATCATAAAAATGAACCATTCACGATTATATGCGATTTTTGAAAATTATGCGGGTCGGAACTTTGTCCTAGGCGGAATGCGTGGTGCCCATATATGATATAGTTAGAAAATAATGAAACGCAGATTGGTCGCGTTTAAAATCATACATTATGAACATATAATAGGGCACGGTGATTAAAAAATGATTCTGTTCATGATTTCCGATCGTGTTTCGGTTATCTAAGAATGATTTTAACATGACAAGTGATCGTCTTTGTTCAGAAAACTCTTTAGAGAGGGATAAATGAGAAAAAGGGTTTTTCATAGCTTTTAATGATTTTTGTAATTACAGGGTTACAAAATGCAAGCTTGGAGATGGGACGATAATGAAAATGAAAACGTTGAACAGAAGCTCGTTAGCGTACCGCCGAATTTGTTGGATCCTCTCACAGAACAGTCTGCCATTATTATTGGTCTTGAGAAGTTCACTGAATATAACGTAACAGTATTATGCTTCACAGAACCTGGAGACGGTCCACGGTCTGAATATATTTTAGTCAGAACTAAAGAGGATAGTAAGTATTATATTTTATATTTTCAAACTGATTTCTAATAGCAAATAACGCGTAATCTTTATTTGTCATGATTCACATTTATTAACTTCTTAGTAATTTATTAAAGGTAAGCAATAAATATTTTCATATAATTCATTATCTATCAGTTAAACTTGTTTTACTTGCATCACAGAAATAAAACTAGCCTAAGAGTAAATTATGAGAAATCGCGGACTACAAGAAATGTAAAGAATACGTTAAAACAGAAGTTTATAGTATATAGTCTAGAATAAAATAGAATAGTATATAATATAGAAAAGTATATAGTCTTGTTCGGTGAAGCTGTCAAGACCTTGCTAGGTTAATAGCGTAATCAGTTAAAAAAAAAAGAAGTCTATTGCTATCGCGTGTGAACTATATTATATTATTAGTATTTCCCGTTTGCTTCTTCAAAATTAAAAAGATTTAAATTCTTAAATTAGACATTAAAAAAGTGGGAATTTGTCTGTGCCTGTATGTTTTTATTTTTATATATGAAATATTTATTTCCTGAATATCTGACAACGGCGATATATTTATGTAATTGTATTACTTTCAGAAGGCATCCAAGTTTCGTCATATTTAAGTTTTAAAAGATATCAAAACAGGATTTAAGGGATAATATAAATTGCGCGGTACAAAAATACCGCCTATACTTCCATTATTAAGTCAAAAAACAGAGGAATACATTTGTATGCAGCAAATAATGACCGCGTTTTCTCTTACGGACGCGCTCTCAATTTTCGCGCTTAAATTTCGGCATCGAGTCTTACTACTAGACGTACATAGCTCACGCACACAGAGACAACTGATAACCAGGGGGACGCGTTACTCACTATAAACGACTTTGATACTTTTATAAAAAATATTATAGTTTTTTTGTATTACTAACATTACACTTTTGTTATATGTTATCTCATAGTGCGGGATCAAATTATCATTTTTCAAGGTCATAATCAAGCATCTAGTCACATAGTGTTAGATCAAGGTTTTATTGCTCAAGGGCCAGGTGAGGAGGTGTATCATGGTAGCAGTATCCTAGTACACATAGTCACTTAAAACATCAACTTTGCACTCACGAGTTTAGTATGATAATGTAGTTTATTTATTGTATTATTAGGCCGAGCGTATAAGATCCAGTACAGGTTCATAGGCCTATTTCCGAAAGAAAGTATGGACATAATCACGATGACAACCCACGACACGACAAATTTCCAGAAATCGACTATCTATTATTTTGTCATACTGTGATATTACAAGAGTTTTTCTCAGGTTCAGGTTTCTTACCTTGTTTTCCGTCAGTCGATAGTGCTATCAATTTTCATTAGTAATTAGTAAATGTACACAAATTCCAAAAACATCATTAATACAAGGTTCCGAAATTGCTAATATCGGATTGATATTTCACCGGTAAAACCAATTGAACACAATGAATTCCCTATGTAGATGTACGAGTACATATACAAACATAAATATGTCTTCTATACATACAGTGAGCGTTACGTTCCTGGGCTTATCAGATTTTTGCGAGAAAAATTATTGCAAGTAACTCAATAATAAGTAATTAAATACATTTCAATCATACATATCAATGGAAATGTATATCTATCTGTTTGTCAGTGCACTTACTACTGCTAAAGTATAACACTTATGGTAAAATATTTAAAAACAGCATAAAGGCATACTACAATATAGCATTTAGTCTTTGTTTCATTAATTCGGCTTATTCTTTCAAAATATATTGTCGATCGAATGAAGACACGAGTCAAGTATGAGAGAAAAGTAAGTAAGTAATTAATGATCTCTGCCTTATTGAAAATCCTGGTTATTTTATAGAATACTAGCTGACCCAGGCAACTTCATCTGCGCTAAATCGGTTATTACCTGTTTCACTTGTACTTTTAAACGCAAAAATTCGGAATAAACCTAGAACGCGATTGCAGCGACATCTTCCGATTTTAATTGTAAATCCGAACTATACAGATACACACTCAAATATACACCCAGTTGGTATGTGACAAATCTTTAACAATAAGCTTACAACCCGTTCGCAGCATCACGTACCGGCTCCAATTAAAATAAAAACTAATACATATATTGCCGATAAATGTCTTCCCACTATTGGCAATAAATTATTTTTTGCCGATTTCAATTACATTCCTTGTGATTAACTATTGAAAATATATATTTGCCAAAATAAACATTATCTATAATACACAAATAATATATATATTATCTTTCTAACGTTGAAAAAGGTTAAAAATCGGATTGGTAGTACTAGGGATTCCCTGAATACAAAACGTTAAAAATATGAACTATGGCTTAAATGTTTACCTAACCTGTCTGTTATATATAGCACAAAGAAAATTAACCAAAATCCATCAAGAATTTCATTGAATACAAATATTTGTCCGTTATCCTTAAGAACCCCTTGCCTTTTATGGGACAGTATCCTAGATGCAATTTTGTAATATTAGTTATCCCTGTGTCAAGTTTTGTCAAAATTGGTTCAGTACTTTTAGTGATTTAGTGAGTGAGTTAGTGATACGTGTTCAGAGGGACAGATAGACAGACAGACAAAAATTGTACAAATATTCTTTTTAGCTTCTATACCGATAACAAATAATTACAACATAATAAATATAGCAAAGTCTATCCCAATTAAAAGTTTCAAAAAATATTTATTGTACATATTTGGGCTTGTTACAGTTTTATTATAGATTTTATATATAAATGTATAATAGGGGTCTGCTGTTGTGTGCGCATCACAAGAAACCTATAGAGATCGATATTTTTTCAGACATTTTAAACACTGGATATTTATCTAAAAACATAATAAGATTTGTTTAGGTTTTCAGAAAGTACGATTTTTAAAAGCATTTCAGCAGTGTGTGAAGTGGGTAAGTGGTGTGATGCGTATGCGCAGGAGAAGTAAATGAATAACATTGTTTACAAAGAAATGTTGTAATCAAAATATATTTTATCTCGAGTTTTTTACATGTTATTCTACGTATATAAAATATATTGTTGTTATTATTATTATAAAATAGTTAACAACCCAGACAAAGTCGCGAGTACCATCTAGTTTATAAGCACTACCTAGCCTAAATATAAAATAAACACTTCAAAATTGGTTAGCTTTTAAAAATTATCAAGAAGTTTCGTGAAGTGTATAAGTACACGTATAGCGATGTATTTTTTTAAAGCAACCCGGTTTAAAGCGACGTAGACGCCCAGTCGCTAAGGCGCTCAAGCGCGGAATGAACTGAGTGATTTCTTGTTCAACGTCGTTTTGTTAATCGAATCTAAATGAAGGAAATAAATTGCACCTTATTCTCTAAGTGCTAAGATCTACATAACTCCGAAAAAGTGGTGAAATTTTGTTTAAAAGTTATTGATTATTTTTCTTAGATATGATAAAGATATCTTAAATATTATTTCGATGCACTAAACTTGACTATATGAAGCAAAAGAAGGTATTTTTTCCTATTAAGAAAAATGTAAATTTACTGAGATTTTGATGCCGAAAAGCAGGTTGTTTTGCGCGAGGGGACTACGGAGAATTGATTTTTTTAAATGAAAATCTATTCATTTTAAAAGAACATCATCCATAGGTCATTGTTAAAGGTTCAGTGTATCTGTAGTTAGTTGTTATGTTTACCAAAGTTCAATAGTTTTGTTGTAATTCTTACCGGAAAACAGTGAAAATGGACTTTTTTTGAGAGCGCGTCCTTAAGACAATAACGAGAAAATAACTGATGCTTAAATGTGAATTGGCATCTGTCCATTTCATATATATATATCTAGGTGATGAAAACTAAGTTTCAAAACGTAAAACAACTTTCGAACTTCCGAATTTCGAATAGATTTTTATTGGAATGAATGTTTATTTAGAATTAGAAATGTATAATTTGTATTTTTTTAACCGACCAAAAAAGCGGAGAAGGTTCTAAATTCGTCGCGTATTTTTTTTTAATTTTATGTATGATCACGCTTATCTTTTTACAGTATAGTCCGATGTTAAAAATTCTTTTTTATCGGAAAGGGTTATTTATACTCCGAAGTTGGTCCCATTTAAATTTGGGAAAAAATTTCAACCCTAAGGGTATGAAATCGAGAATGATTGATTATTCACGCACTGATTATATCTATGAATGCGCATAACTTTAGACAGAATAGTCCGAATTCAATTATTATCCTTTGATCTGAAAGAATATACCCAGAACTTGGTCCATATGGGACATGAAAAAAGCAACCCCAAGGGTAGGAAAACAGGGTATGATTTATAATTCAGCTTCTGAGTTGTGTATTATAAATAAATTAAGCATGTAGTTAAAAATTAAACCGCCGAAAAAACTTTAAGCAAGAAATAATAAACTTTTTACTTTTTCATCTTAATAACTAAGTTCTAAAACTAATGTAAGTATACCTAAGAAATTTTGAGTCGGCGTCAAACAATCAATGAACAAAGATCACTAGATTACTTAAATTCACACAAATAACCAAATCAAATTAAGAATGTAATGTGAAATCTCCAGCGATACCGTTTGTGCCCGTTTGGGTTGCTTCGTAAGCGCTCGGCATGCAAGGGGTGTGTCACGCTGCGCCGCCGCCGCGCATCTCGCTTTACGTTATTCATTAATTTGATTGTTTGGCGCCGACTTAAAATTTCTTAGGTATACTTACATTAGTTTAAGAACTTAGTTATTAAGATAAATAAAGGAAAAGGTTTATTATTTTTTGCTTTTCAGTTTTTTCGGCGGTTTAATTTTTTGTTAAAAAGTTTTTTTAATGCTGAGTTTATATGCTTAGCAAATAGCTACAATTTAACTTGATTTTAAATTATATTTTGGCATAAAGATAATTTTAACCTGAGAAAGATAAATAAATATCCAGACGGAAATGTTCTACTCATAATGCCATAGTTTTTCCTTTGTGGAAAAATCAAGTTTACGGTTTTAAGATATTCGAACACGTTTCCAACAAGGCTTTATCATCACAGTTACACTATTTAGTAAAATGACGAATTTTAATTCATAAACCATACCTATATTTGTTTTTTCTAAATCTAATTTTAGTTCCCGACGAAGTGGTAGGATTGCAATTCGATGAAATATCCGATCGAGCTGTTCGAGTTTCATGGACTCCACCAAGAAAATCTAACGGAGTACTGATAGGTTACAAACTAACTTATCAAATAAAAGATAATCCTGAAAGCATTAAAGAAGAGGTTCTCCCACCGAATGTTACCAGCATCAGAGTCGAGCATTTACAGGTTACTTTACATACATATTTTCACTATAACTGAATGTATAGCTACATTTTTAGAATTTTGCATCCTAGGTAACAATGTTATTGTTATTAACAATTTAACCACTCTTTAAGTTTTGTGAAATTTTATTTAAAACTATTTTTCGTTTCTCAGTTATGGTAAAGATAACTTGGATAATATCTCCTCTATATTAAACTTGATTATATGTAGCATAGGTAGGTATTTTTTGTTTATTAAGAAACTTGTAAATTATCTAAGATATTCATACCGATAACCAGGTTGTGTTGCGCGAGGGGGCCACGGGAATTTGATTATTTTTTATTGATTGAATTAATAAAACAAGACACTCGCATATGCGTTAATCACGCTTTGCCTTAACCAAGAAGAAGAAAAAATCTATAAAGTCGGTTTACAGACGATAATTTTACGTGATAACGTCATAAGAGAACATTCATGAACAACTGTATATTTTTAGGAATTGATTTATTGTATATACAAATAGATACGTCACATGTCGAACGCATAGGCAGATTGCGTCTCTATCGCTTGTTTCGCGCTCACGCTTGCACGCTCGGCTCGTGCGGAACGTGACATTGAGTAATGTTTTTTCATGCGTGCAGCCGGCGTTCGTCGATTTATAAGACGTTATCACGTCAAAATGAACTCGTTTATTGAGTTTTTGGCGGGATTTTAGTCTGTCATGTAGTACATTTTATATTTTATTCGTTTTCTTGTGTTATTTGACTCTATATTTTGTAAAACTGGTGGTGCTTTACGTAATATATTTAGTTTATTGTGCATAAGTGAAATGAATGGAAAATAGTACCACGAAGCATGAAATTCTGAGATGCTACAAAAACTCCCTAGAAGGTTCTAAGAAGAGAGCAACCATCTTGATAGAATATTGAAATAATCACACGACGGTTGTAATATTATTGACTACACGACAATGGCCATAATAATCTGAAAGACTGGTTGCCAAAAATAAAGTAAAAAAATAAATAACTCGTTTAACCCAGGCGAGCACGCAGTACAAGGTGGGAGTGCGCGCTATGACGGGTGTGGGAAAGGGGCCAGAGCGCGCCGCCACCATGCAATCAGGCGTAGAGCCAGTACTGCCGGACCCGCCGCGTAACCTCGCACTCTCTAACATAGAGGCCTTCTCCGTGCTGTTGCAATTCACACCCGGTTTTGACGGAAACTCCTCCATATCACTCTGGACTGTTCAAGTGAGAATCTATTTTAAATATATATAGACTAGAGTTGTGTGAATAATGCTCGAATCAAATAATGAGATTCTATAATAAATATCATAAATAATAGAATTTGACAAAATGTAAAAAAATAGTTGAGGCAGGACTCAAAACAAAGAAATACCTGTTTTCTTTTAATCTTTACAATAATTATAGTGTCAAGTATTTCAATGTCATAATTTGTAAATTTTAATATACACAATGTATTCTAATAACTCACAGGGGTATATTTATGTACATATTTACACAGAAATCAGGCTGAAAGTTTAGACAGTAGCATTTTTTATGGAGGTTAGCCTGCACTCGATTCCCGACCTAAATAGATTCAAAAATAGTCGCTTAATATTTGTCCTAATTATCTAGAAAAATACAAAAGTTAGGCGAAATCCTCTATGCGTCTATGTCATTGCCCATAGGTTTATTACGATGGTATTTATTTTTTAATGTCTTGTAACAAACTTCAACTTAGGTTCTCTTTGTTATTTATTGACATTTGTTTTGATACTATTATTGTGTATGTTAAATGTGACCATGAAGTATTATATCCTAGAATACTACATTTGTTTAACTTTTCACTTGGTATATGGATATAGCTCATGGAAAACGTTCGGTGACGATGACGCGAGTTCCATGATATTTGTTGACCCATAAAAAAGCTGACGCGCCTAAAGACGTTTTCACTTCAAAAAACATACTTTAAATAAATATTGATTCATCGTAATTTTAGGCTCAAACTTCTCGCAACTCGTCATGGATCACAATATACGAAGTGAATGCTCCTGACGCTCAGTCGATACTAGTGACCGGTTTGGTTCCATTTACGACGTATCGGCTACGATTGGTAGCGTCTAATATAGTCGGTTCATCCACACCCTCGGAACCTTGTAAAGAGTTCCAGACGATACAAGCCCCGCCACAGCATCCGCCCAGAAACGTCACTGTTCGAGCTGTAAGCGCCAATAATCTACGCGTTAGATGGATTGTAAGTATATTTATATATAGAAAAAATTATAGAGTTCTGCCTTCGTGAGCACATTACGCAAATTTAATATAAAGATAACGTTTTCTTACCGTCGAGAAGTGTGGCAAGCGGTTTGATATGTATGCGGAGGAAAGAGTAAATCTATACTAATATTATAAAGCTGAAGAGTTTGTTTGTTTGTTTGTTTGTTTGGTTGAACGCGCTAATGTCAAGAACTACCGGTGCGATTTGAAAGTTTCTTTTAGTTGGATAGCTCATTTATCGAGAATGGCTATAGGCTACATATCATCAGGTTAAAACCAATAGGAGCAGAGCACTAATGAAGAATGTCTCAAAATCGGGCCATTTTTAGAGCATCCGCTGCGTGTCAGTGTCAGTATTATATGCGTTGCCATGGTAACATGATAACATTCTATCGGAAATATTATTAGGGTTTATTTTGTGTTCCTGTTCAAAAGTTTATTCTACGTTATTTTTAATTCCAATTTTTATTATAAGTAGTACGTTGCTATCGCAAACATTTTAAGTCTATTTTGTGCTGCTATTCTAAAAGGTTAGTAGTAATAATATTCGTCCATCAATACAGGCCAAGGTATTAATCCATGCTGCCAATTCTGAAGTTGTCAATATAGGTAGTTCTTATGTATCCTCTACCCAGTTTTCTTCTATGTCTAAGTTAATGTAAAGGTATAAGCGCCAAATCTTCTATATAATATTTCGTAAAGTTTTTTGTTCCGAATTTTTGGTTGTTTGATATATTATGTATTACAAGAATAAAGTGTGTGTATATAATATTGAAATAAATACTTTTTGATGAATACATATATCTGCGGTGCTACAAATATTAACATCTTTTTTTTAATTCTGTCGATATGTCTTTTTATTTATTTGTTCCGGGTAATCTCCGAAATGGCTGGACCTATTTGAACGGTTTTTTTTTCTTAGAAATGACTACGCTATGGACCTAGCAAGGTCTTAACAGCTTCAACGGAATACAAGTAATATTTGAACGGGAATTTTACGGGCAATTAACTAACTAATTAGCTGTTTTATTTTAAGTGAGGGTGATACATAGATAGTAGTTTAAAGTTCCAGCTATGTGGCTTATGATAAATCCCATCCCATTCGATACATTATTAGTATTCACATATATAATGTACATGTTACCTGTTACTGTAGATGATGTCCGTGTCATACTTACAAATGTTTTTGAAAGAGTATTTTGTTATTTACACATCTAATAACAATTTTAAATCCATTTAATACATTCAAAAAACGCGTGTGGAGCCGCGGGTAACAGCTAGTAAACTCATAATAGGATAATGTTGTTTACAATTATATTTTGTGAACAAAGTGTTTCTGTGTCTTTAATTTTTTTGTTCCTTCCTCTGCACATACCATATATTGTTAGGTTAATGAACACCGCACACCAAGTCATCTTCTAAACAATTAAAATATAGTTTCATACATTTTTGTAAACTAAAATTCAAATATCAAGTATATCGAGATATAATTTATTTATCTCTGGTATATCTACCGTGTTCCACATTCGAAAATAACGTGACTGTTTCTTAAGAGTCTGGAAACTAGACAAGCACTCTGACCGGAAAATGAATAATATAGATATAACCAAACTTTTACCTCACTTTGAAGTAACTAAGTAGCTGAGAAATAAACAAAATATAAATAAATCTCCTTGATATATTGAAGGGCATTATTTTAGAAACAATATTTTTATTGTACCTACACAAACGCAGCCTAAGCATTTTTAGAAATATGGGACCTCGTGAATCCTTAAAGACCAAGTTCAAGGAATTCGGTATCTAAACTCTGCCTTCCCTATACATTCTTGATAATTTAATGTATGTCCGAAAGAATCTTGATAAACTGGATTTTGTAACAGGCTGGCATAGTCTAAATACTAGGAACCGTGAGAAACTGGTTATCCCATGTTTTAGACTTAGTAAAACAAATAATAGTTTTTTGGGAAATAGTGTACGGTTCTATAACAAAATTCCAAAGGATATTACCGATTTGCCTGATTGTGAATTTAAGCGCCATGTCAAGCGGGTTTTGGTCTCAAAAGGCTATTATAGAGTGGATCAGTATGTGAGCGATAGTGATGTCTAGAATTGACTCATCTCTGTGCATCCATTAAAATTTTTTTCCATTAAAAGTTTCTGTCATGTATGTAATATAGTCTAAATATTATATATATTAAAAAGATAAATCACATCGAGTTTCTCGCCGGTTCTTCTCGATGACTGGGTTGTTTCCGAACCGGTGGTAGTTTTTGACGTTCATAAGTGCCTTATTAGGGCCTAAACTGAATAAAGTATTTTTGATTTTGATTTTGAAACCTATGCGCGTAAGGACTTCAAAGCGAACTAGACCTTTGGTGAGACCCATGATAGCCTATCACCGCTCACTTACTTGTCGCTAAAATATAAAATTTTGGACACGACATCCCTTTCACAATTACTAAGTCTCTCTACATTATCTCTATTATATCGATTCTAGTAAAAATATTTTTTCTAAATTTAAGTTGTGTGATATGATACTTATAATTCTTGTATGTTTCAGCCTTTACAACAAAGCGAATGGTATGGTAACCCTAAAGGATACAATATAACATTCAAGCGCAGCGGCACAAACGATACATTGCACAGCATTATTGAAGACCACACGGCCAATTCGCATGTCCTGTCGAACCTAGAGGAGTGGTCCATCTATGAAATACGAATGACGGCTATTAACGAAGTCGGAGTGTCAGCAGAAAGCCCTACAGCGGTTGAGAGGACTAGAGAAGCTGGTAAACATATTTATCATTTTACCTATTTAATGACATTAGTCATGTCTAGCTTAACTCTATATAAACTAGTTGAGCCGTATCGTTTCACTCTCGGTTAATTTTACTAAATCTCGTACCCCGATTTTCACAGGCCACCCAAAATTATCACTTTGTTCTTACTCAGTATACATTCTAATCTACACTTTGTATGGTGGTACTATCTCCACTCCTAAGGATCGTATGAAGCTATTACTGGCTTCAGCATAAATGGGTGGGCTCGTCCGGGGTAGTACCATCCCTCTAACAGAAAACCAACGTGATTTTACCAGCGCTTGCATTGTTGCGTTTCATTCGGTCAGTGAGAGTGCCGGAGGCCCACTTCTCCTCACCTTTTCCCTCTCCTATCCCCTTATCCTCCTCCCTCCCTTCCCCAATAAAGGCTGACAACGCACTTGCAATTACCCTGGTGTTGCAAGTGTCTAGGAACAGTGGTGATCACTTAACATCATGTGACCCACCTGTTCGTTTGTTTCCTATCACATAAAAAAATAAAATTGTACTCAATAAATATATTATTAATGCAAAAGGTATTGTTGAAACCTGACCGGCAGATCTAGAGGTTGATATGATAAAACAAAAAAAGAAAATCTCATTAGACTCATTGTTACTTAAACTTATTATTTGCAGTACCATCACGTGGACCTAGCGGTGTATCAGCGAATGCGACATCCTCAACAACTGTACTAGTGTTGTGGGGTGACATACCAACACATGATCAGAACGGATTGATTGAAGGTTACAAGGTTTGCTACGCAGCCGTCGTTCCACCGCCGCGGCCTGAACACAAGAAAGTCGAATGTCAAGCAATACCTTCAAACCAAACCCACACAATCACTTTGACTGAACTCAGGAAATATGTCGTGTACCAAATACAAGTATTGGGATATACGAGGCTTGGAGACGGGGCATTGAGTGACCCTCCCGTAACTGTAAGGACATTTGAAGATAGTAAGTATTTATAGCAATTTTTTGATAGTAATTTCTTTCATTATTTAAACGGTAAAGTCATTATTACATTCTAGTTTTGCTCCATTAGTGGTGATTTGATCTATCCCTCGGGAGCAGTACATTTTTTTTAATGAAGGTACCCATGACATGGTGTAGGCAAAACTTCATGACACTAACAAACAAATATCCCCATTTATAATATTAGTAGTGATTAACAAATTATGGATGATTTTTAGCTCCTGGTCCACCCTCAAACGTGTCGTTCCCGGACGTAACGTTCACAATGGCTCGGATCATTTGGGACGTACCGGAGGACCCCAATGGAGAATTACTCGCGTATAAAGTTACTTACCATCTTAATAGTTCCACGCAAAATATGTTTTCAAGAGAATTTTTACCATCAGATCGAACATTTAGGTGAGTTTCTACAATTTCATCAGCCTTTTATATTGTACATTTAATTAATTTGAAATGTTCATTGTTATAGATATAATAATTTTTTATAAGACTATTTTTGTATAGGCTCACGGTTAACTGTAGTCATACTGTGTGTTAAATAATTGGTGATCCACTAATATTAAAGGAAACTGGCTCCGAATTTATTTTTATAATGGAGATTAGTATTTTACTTAAATGTTGGGTAGCTAATACGACGACATTAGATAATGTTTAAGATACATAAATCAGTGTATTATGTTTAGATAAAAGTTACACGTTCGTGTGACCTATGGGTGATGTAGGTCATGATAAGTTCAACTTTTTAATAGGCATTTAAACTGGACCAATATTGTTGAAACCCTCGGTTGACTTTTTTCGACAAAGATCTTAAATTTTCAAATTGTGCTGTTAAACATTCAGCTATTTTGTAAGTACTATTTTACATCACATAATTTATAATTTTTAGTGCTTGCAGTAAATACGATATTTTTTAAAAACGTATGCTACCAGAAGTCTATTAACCAGTGCATCATAAGGCTTATATTCCTTTGGACGGAGTTTAAACCCTAAGAGATTTTGCTTATGGTTTTAGACAGTACAAGACTAAAAAATGGTTAGATCTCTGTAGTCCGGTAAAGCTGCTAAGGTTTGCTAGGCAAATAGCGTAGTCAATTCGAAAAAAAAAAAGATTAGATGCCTTGTATATATCATTGATTTTATTATTTAAAGGGCGACAGATTTGGCTTCGGAACAATACTACTTGTTCTCGGTGACGGCTCAGACACGTTTAGGATGGGGAGCGACGGCGCGTGCGCTCGTACTCACTACAGTGAACCGAGCGGCGCCGTCGCCCCCCGCGCGTCCCAACGTAGCGCGTTCCTTACTACAACCACACCACATCACTTTCTCCTGGACACCGGGAGACGATGGATACGCGCCCCTCAGGTATAATAAACACACCGATATGAAACCTCATATATTATTAACTGTTCATTCATCGTCCTCGTTTTTTTGACGTGATAATGTCTTATAAAGAACACCGGCTGCACGCACGAAAATGCATAACATTGTCACGTTTCGTTCATGAGCCGAGCGTGAAAGCGAGGGCGCGGAACAAGCGTTATAGAGATGCGATCGGCCTTGTGACGTTACAACCAATTTTTTTTAAAGTAAATATATTATGAGATATCTTAAAAATTCCGATCCGCAACTTTTTTGTGTGCCGAAAAGTGGTCGGTATAAATAAACACTGTGTCGGGTAGAGTGGGAGTAGTGTCTCACTTGCCTTCGAGTATTAGAGAAGTGACACATACGCTCTTCTCGTTTTTTTTAAATTTCTCTTCTAACGCGCGTGAATTACATTTTTTTTTATATATAAAATAGCAGACTAGCTTACAATCTGCCCCGATGTTAATAGATTTTTTGCGGGTCTATTTAATCGGGGACTTCTAGTGCAGCGGGCGTTCTGGTACTAATAACACGACAGAAGACATAGTACAGTGCTCGTCAATTTTTTGGCCACTCTGAATATTATATTATTCGCAGATAATGTAGCCTCTATAGGCGGAAGATTTTTAATTTTTGATTTCATCCATTGTAAACAAAAAATAAAAACTTTTCCTTTTATAATATTGGTATAGGTATTGTAGATAATTATTTTAAAAAATCTGATAAGAGCCAAATTTTTGCCTTGCAATATAAAAATTTTACCTGAAAATAAAATTTGTACACACATCAAAAAAGTCTAAGCAACATGCGTGATATTACAAATTTTACCATTTATATTAATTAATTTCTAAGTATTTACTCAAACAAAGTGCGTAGGTAAGTAAACTTTTTTGTTATTGATAACATACTGGCTGGCTGTAAAAAAAAAATTGATTATGTTTTGTTTTTTCATAAAATTCAAATGACTGCGAATTTGTTTGAATTTACGTGCGTTTTAATTGCTACGTTTAGTCTTGATTTTATAATTTTACCAACCATTTAAATAAAGTTAGCGACAAAATTGAATTGATAGATATTCTTTACGTCATGAAGCAACGTCATTTGATGGCAGATGAAATGCAAAGAGCTGTAGGGATATTGCAAGCTGGAAGTAATCAATCTCAGGTATCTCGACATTTAGGCATTCATAAAAGTGTTATTTGTCGTCTTTGGTAGCGCTACAATAATACAGGAGAACCCACTGATCAGCATCCAGGCCGTAAAAGGAGTACAACCACTCGGCAAGACCGGTACATACAACTGACTGCAAGACGCCTGCCGATGTTAACCGCTCGAGAGATAAGTTTGAGGTTACAAATTTCAAGTGGTGTTGATGTAAGTCCTCAAACTGTGCGAAATCGACTGCATGAGTACAAATGGGATAAAATTATGTTTTCCGATGAGTCACGATTTGGGTTTAAGCCTGATACAAGAAGGGTGCGAGTGTATCGTCGGCCCGGAAATACTGAAAGGCTCAGGTGCGTTCAGGAAGTTCATCCATACAGCGGCTCAACAGTTATGTTATGGGTGGGTATTATGAAGAACAGGCGAACTGAGCTCGTTTTTGTAAATGGAAACATGAATGCTGAAAATTACATTGAGGATATTCTTAGACCGTATGTCTACCCATTTGCACAAACCTTTGTCTCCGATTTTAGGTTAATGCATGACAATGCGCGTTTACATACAGCTCGGCGAACCAGTAAATACTTTGCAACGGAGAACATCCGGGTATTGCCCTGGCCTGCACAATCGCCAGATCTCAACCCCATCGAGCACGCATGGGACATGCTCCAGAGACGTGTTTTGAAGGACTTGGACGGAGCGACAACAACCCAACAGCTGAAGGATTTGCTACAATTCCATTGGGAGCGAATACCGCAAGATGACATAAACAGTCTCATTAATTCAATGAATAATCGTTGCCGACAAGTTCTGAATAGCAGAGGAGACCATACTTTTTATAAAATTGTTCTATTCTTTCACAATAAATACATTTTCTTTAGAAATTTCATTTTGTAAAAAAAAAGTTTAGTTTCTTATGATATCTTAGTTTCTACAGTATATTCTACTATTGTTCATTTCTGTTATTAAAAAACTTATAAAGACAACAGCTGTTATTTTTACATCATAGAACCCTAAAGATATTATTTTAAAAATAAAATAGAACGTCATAATGTGAAGAACCATCCTAAAATTTAAATTAGTACATGTTGCTTAGACTTTTTTGATGAGTGTATTATGTTTCCTAGACGTCTGAAGTCCATTATGAGAGAGTATATCGCTTTACTTCCTTACTTTCGGTCGTTAGACGTTTCCCGTCACGTGACACACCTCACTACCGCCACCTTGTGCCAACTCTGTGAACTAACTAAGATACCCAAAGACAAGCCGCCATCTTAAGTTCTCATTGTTCCTCTCATAAAACATCATGATGTGTATCATGGTAAGGGCACGTTCCAGTAGAAGCTCACAACGCCCTTTTCGCCGTTCCACTAGACAACCGCGAGCGTTGCGGTCGTGGCGAAAACGTCATTGGTGACGTCATAACATACGCTCACGCGAAGCTCACGACGCCCCTTGTCTGGAGGTGGGTCGACGTGAGCGTTGACAAAATTGGCGGGATTCTCAATAAAGATGGCGACCGAGAAAATGTCATTACTTGATACGGTATAGGATATTCATATTAAATAACATATTGTATTGAAATACGTAAATGAAATATGTTAATAAAGTTTTGATAATTTTACTTCTTTTAAAAAATGTTGTGAATTCTAAAATTCAATTTAGAAATTAATTTATAATCATGTCATGGTAATTTAATATTTTTCATTTAATCAATAAGGTCATTTTTTATGTTTTTATGATAATTAAAATAAAAAAATTGAATTATATATTGTTTCTTTAATATACTTAATGAATTTAATAATTATATGAATTTATTGTTAAGATTAATTTTTTCTAGATCGCCATTTTTATTATTTATCTGAACGCTCAAAACGCCCACAAATGCGTTCCACTAGCTCTTACGATCGTAACGCTCGCGAACTAGTGGAACAGGAAAACTCGCGGTCGTGAGCGTGAGCGTTGTGAGCTTCTAGTGGAACGTAGTCTAAGTAGCACCAGGAAGACATCGTCTGGACTTCAGACGTCTAGGAAACATAATACAAATTTTATTTTCAGGTAAAATTTTTATATTATGTGTTCCGTTCGACGTCTGAAGTCCATTATGAGAGACCTATTAGTTATCTCCTGGTGGCTTGTAAAAAAAACGCAACAATGTGATTGTTATTTTAACTAAATATATATTTATCATGTTAGATTTTTATTTAAATTTCAATAAGGTAAGACTAGGCTTGGTAATGCAATATCAAAACTGATCAGTGTCAGCTGATGTATCTCAGACTTAAATAATTTGTAACTGAAAACATACTGAGAAAAAAAAAATGATTAATTTCTTTATGATAAAATTTCCTAAGTACTCATACCAATAATTTACTTTAGAGCAAATATTATTAGACGAACAACTATCAATACAATTTACTCTTAGCGTACTATCAAAACCAAGGATAGTGTCACTTTGAGAAAAATGCAGATCTAGAACTACCTGGTAAAGTCTCATTACTATCTTTCGAGAAAACTTTATCATCGAATATATCACTAATAACTGTTGAAAGAAGCTGGTTTATACGGTTCTTATGCAAATTAAATAAACTAGTCAGAACACTAGTAAAACATTTAGATACATTCATAAAGTTGTAAAGCAAATCAGTGGACTCGTTTTCTTCTCATAAGTATTCAACTAGTCTATTAAATATTAATCGAATCTACTTCTAATTAGAAAAAGTGGATGCAAACAACATTAAATTACAACCCCTTATCAGATTTCACATCTATCCCCATATTGAGGTTTCACATCTTAAATTAGTCAAATAAATACCTGTAGGGTGCTGATGTAAGGTTCGCCCATACACAGTTCTTGAGATTCTGAAGCCAGAAAGGTTTCTTCCATCTGGGTACTATTATTATAAAATTGCATGTCATTAAATCAGGTGTTCAGAACTTGTCAGTGGTGGCGGGAAGATTTACTCTAGATTGTAGTACTATTGGTATACATACAGCTCATAAATTTTGGGAACACTTTGAGAAGCAAACAAATCTGTCTGTAGTGGTTTGCATAGGTTGAATATATTACATGTCCCTTATTCAATAGATGGCCCACAAAGGGGAAGCCATTACGTGCTATCAGTGTTATACATTATCAGAAGGTGATAAGGGAAGATTGCCACATCTAGGTTATATACCAATTCTGAGAACCAATTTGTCAGAATTAATAAAGGTTAAAACCTCATGCCTCCTTTGATCTTTATGTATAAGATGACCATGCAGGAACTTCTAGCGCAATTGCCTAGTTACATAAGTGCCCTTCCGAGCTGAAATGTTTGTGTAAGATCTGATCAGCATAGATTTTGTATAATTACTCCCCTAAGGTGTTGAGGGAGAAATAACACATTTAGACTGTACTCCAAATCCAAGAGCCTCTTTATCAATATTAGTAGAGGCTGAAACCTCGTACTTCCTTTGCTCCTTATATCTGAGACTACAGTACAGAAACAGTGTTGCTTCTGATACAAAACCCTTGTTTAGTAGGTACCATTCTGAGTCGACACCGTCATGTGAGTCTAGATCGGCATCAGTGTTGAACACTCCGTAAGAGTAATGATGGAGAAGTACCATATTTAGACTGTCAGTCCAATTCCAGAGCTAACATGTCAGGATTAGTAGAGGGTGAGACCTCGTACTTCCTTTGCTCCTTATATACGAGACTACAGTGTTAAATCGAGTGTTACTTTTGATACAAAAGTCATGTTTAGCAAGTACTATTTAAAGCGGGCCCAATTGCGTGACACTTGATCAACATTGGTATTTAACACTCCCTAAAAGTATTGAGGGAGAAGTACCACATTTAGGCTGTCCGTCAAATCCAAGAGTCAATATGTCAGGATTAGTAGAGGTTGAGACCTCGTACTTACTTTGCTGCTTATGCAGGAGAGTAGAGAGCAGGACCTTCTGACACAATAACAGCAGTTACTGCATGCTTCTTTTATAAATTACAGTGTAATTCCCTTTGATACTAACTCCACATACCTACCACTTTCTTGCTGCTTACAAGAGTTTTCCATTTCATGTCTGATACATTGGTGATGACATAAACTGTGACATTTTAGGTGATGGATGGGAGTTTTCTGAATAGTATCTCTCTGTCACCACTCCAGTGCGCCATGTACCTGCTTCAAAGAAGGCCTGAATTTGCGACGATATTGGCGAAGGAGATTTTTGTGACATTAATGGAAATGGCAAAGCAACCTTCCCCGGTGGGTGATGAAGGTCGCAAAGTTGAGGTACCCTAAGAGACCCTGGGCCTGCTTGAGGGTTCAACTGCCAACTGCTAAGGCTCTGACGGAGTTTAACCAGATGATTAAAAATGGATAAAATTATCCAGGGCAAGAAATCGAAGTTGTGATAAGTTTCTTGCTGTATTTCCAGATACTTCAATGATCTTGTCGGTGTAGATGTTATTTCATAAATTGACGCAATACCCTTCGATTGCTAAAAATTACATAGCCATAAATAAGTACTGAGTATCTTCTGGCAATGGTGACACTTTTTGCACAATCTGGAACATTCCTGTTTTGTTATAGATGTGAATATAGACTCGCAGCCAAATCCAAATAACGTACAGTAACTGTCTTTAGCAGGTTATAAGCAAGTAGCTTCAGTGGTCTTGCTTTATTGACAGATGATAATGAACCCAACTCAAGTTGATTTTGATCAGTCAGTATTCTGATTACAAAAATATAGGTATTTCATACTAGAGACAACTGGAATGATTTGGTTGCCGATATCAGATTCAAATTTGTAGTTTAATATAATTTCATTCTTATTGTTCTTCATAGTAAATATAGTCGAGAAATAGAAGACACTGTCCTTGAAGCCATTTGCAACAAGATTAGAACCTTTTGTAATAGAAGACCCCCGTCTTTGGAGGTTCACTGAAAAGGATATGAATACAGAGTATTAATATGAAAATCATTCAAGATACTTTGAAAAGTAGTCCTCTGCCCTGATTACGTCTGAGGCAGTCCCCAAGGAAGTGCATATATTATGTTCATTCGCTCCCCTCCCTCTTTTTATTATGCATAAACATATATGTAGATTATCTTTTAGCGCTTATTATGATAAACTCGATATGCTGAGCATAAATTCTCAGGATGGGGGGTATTTTTCCTGTATCAACGTATACATATTTCTTTTCCAGACATTATAAAATCTATTTATGACGTAACATCTCGGCTACTACATACCATTTGAAACATGATATGAGAAATATTTATAATTGGTATCATTTCTAAATTTAAAAGCACAGGAGATTAGTTGTGTGTATGATCTAGGCGACTATTTAATAACCGCTGTAAATTTTCATAAGCTCATCCCGAGCCAGAAACGCGTGGCACCGACCTGTGGAACTACATTTAATTTGGGATTATCTGCGAGGATCAATCCTAAATAGCTTACTCTGATCAATACATTTAGCATTTAAAATGGTATTTACGTGACTCAGCAATTGCTGGAGTACGCTCAAACCTGGGATTTAACCTCTACGTCGTGAGGCTGTTCCATAAATGCGAATAACACGCAGTATTCGCAGATGATAGCCCCTCCCTGTACCAGCTGCACTCGGCGTTGCTCGATGATTATTCGAAAACTAGAGACTTCAACGAGATATGGGCGCATATTCAACGGCCCCTCATCCCAAGATGAATTGCCTTCACTTGATGAAGCACTTTCTGTACGAAGTTCGTTTTCCTCCGATGCTGGAATTTCATCCATTTTCTTATAATAAAAACTTTCACGTAACGGAAAACTTAATAATTTTACTATTCACTTTCCATATAACACAGACTGTGTAGTAATATAAAGTTTTTATAACTGAAAAGCTTTTTTTTTTGTAAAATCTAACGACTTCACGTTTGGAAAAACGACGCAACAATGAGAACTTAAGATGGCGGCTTGTCTTTGGGTGTCTTAGTTAGTTCACAGAGTTGGCACAAGGTGGCGGTAGTGAGGTGTGTCACGTGACGGGAAACGTCTAACGACCGTAAGTAAGGAAGTAAAGCGATGTACTCTCTCATAATGGACTTAGACGTCGAACGGAACACATAATACTAAATTTTATTTTATCTACAAATTTAGTATCATACATTTTTCTGAAATTTTTATTTTTATATCCAGGTATTATACAGTACAACAAAAAGAAGAAGGTAGTACTTGGCAGACTATACCTGAACGAGTGGACCCTTTTGCCACTTCCTATACAGCTGAAGGTCTAAAGCCACACACAGCTTACCAATTCAGAATCAGAGCCACCAACGACATAGGTCCCAGCCGTTACAGTAACGCAACTGAAACTGTGCGAACATTGCCTGCAGGTATTTTTTTTATTATAATTATGTTTTTTTTTTTACACTTAAAGTGATTAGTAGTGAAAAACTGTAAAAAATCACATTTTGAAATGTAAAAGAAGTAGTTTTCACCTGTGTAAACTATGCGATTGGTAAATTAAATGTACTAATGAAGAATACGATATCAAATCTTCCTTGACAGTATGTTAATTGAGTGGAATAAAACAGTAACAGAAATTTATCAATATTTTTGAAGATCTCTTGTCTTATGTTTCACATGTTTTATAGGGTGATTTTTTAACACATTATTTTTTACTTTATTGTACAATTTTTCAAATATTTTCTTTAATAAAAACCTTGTCCTATCAACTGCAAAAAAAAGTAGCAAAATAGGAGCAGCCGTTCTGTAGTGATGCATTGCGGTTCGACAATTGGTTTTGATTATTACTATTTTTTTTTTAAATGATAGCTCCAAGTAAAGCTGTGGAGAGCCTGCGCGTAGTGCCGATAACCCCGAGCAGCGTCCGCGTGCAGTGGGCGCCGCTCGCTGAACAGTACTGGAGCGGGGACACGAACACCGGCGGCTATAGGATATTCTACCAACCTCTCACTGACTTTCCCACTGCGCTACAACAAACTATGAAACTTGAAGTAGCAGAGATTAAGGTATATTTTCTCTTTATATTTCTCATCTTTTACAGATAATATATGAGTCATTCATAACACTTGTATATAAGCAGAATCTAATTTTAGCCGTTTCTAATGTTCTATTCAAATTTTAAACATGTAAAATATGAAGATCTAAAAACTTTGGGTGTATAAAAACTGGAAATTTAAAAAAAAGTAAACATTTTATATAAAAAAATCTAATTGGATTTAGCTCTTATTCTTAAATGTAACAATTCATATATCTGACAGTTTTTGGAAAGATCTCAGTATGTAACGTAGTGGCGGCTTTTATATTTTACTCAAAATCTTGTGTTATATAACTCTATAATTTGTAATATTAGCGGTGTTTTATGTAATATTGTGAAGGGGATGGAAAATAATATCACGGAGCGTGAATTCTCAGATGCCACTAAACCTCCATGAAAAGATCTAACAATGGAACCACCATCTAGTTAGAACATTGAAATATTTGCAAGAAACTTGTAATATTATTATGTACTCGACAATGGCAGTAATAATCTGGAATATTGGTCGCCAAAAGTAAAATTAAAGAAGAAAGAAAAATTCCAGAGCGAGGAAGCGGTTCTAAAAGACTTGGCAGTCGACCGCAATTACGAGATCAGCGTGTGCGCAGTGAACTCCCAGGGCGAAGGGCCCGCGGGTACGCCCGCCGTCGTGTGGGTGGGCGAGGCCGTGCCCACCGCGCCGCCCGCCAACGTCGCCGCTCGCCCTCTCTCGCCTACAGAGGTCGCTCTCACTTGGACCGCACCTGCACTGCACCATCAAAATGGAGACCTACTTGGATACAAGGTACACACCTAACACGCACACGCACCCACCTAACACGCACAAGCACCCACACACACTCACCACGCGCGCGCACACACCACACACACACAGACCACGCGCGCGCGCACACCACGCACGCGCGTACACACTTAAGAATCTTTTTCAAATTTTCACCTTAAAAAATACTAATATAATCTATATAATATACTAGAGGTGACCACGACTTCGTCCACATGGAACCATATGTACAAAACAGTGACTAATAAAGTCATTTGAATGTATTAAGTCCATTTACATATCTACTTTTCTCTCGTACGTAAGACGCGTCGTTATTAAAAGTATAATAACTTTTGACAGACCGAACCGATTTTAATGAAGCAAAGTCAACTACAACAAGTCAAGAACAGCAAATAGCAAATGTTACTCGAAGATATGTTTTATAATTTTCTTGATAACTTTTATCGTTAATACAGTACTTTATTTAGCAATTATGCATGTTCATACAAACAGAGAGACATTTCTAAATAGATTGAAGTATATTTTATTACTTACTCCTAGAAACCTGCAAAAATTTTTCTTACATAAATCTAAATGTGCAGACACTTTTGACTAACATTCTTATCACATGTATTACTAAGTAAAGTAAAAAGAACCCACAATTCATTCCGATGAAACAACTACTTCACATTCATGAAACAACAAATTCATGTTCATGAGAACAAAGTCACGAACACCACAGAGTAAACGATAAAATATCAGATAAACCAATTGTGAAATCTATGGTCTTTTGTAGATTTTTTACCTTGTAACGGAATCACCTGAAGAACCCGAACCTGGACGTCGTGTAGAAGAAGAGATTGAAGTTGTACCCGCGTCTGCAACCTCACATTCCCTGGTTTTCCTTGACAAATATACTCAATATCGTATCCAGGTCAGAATGTTTCTCTAATATTTTACAATTCTTAAGCTAGATAGTTAGCCTGATGTTAAATATGAGCTATATATTCTACTAAATTATGGTTAAACGAAGGAATTGGTGTCATTGTACTTGCCCAAGTATATTAAAAGTAGTTTCTATTTTTGTACTTCATACGTTCCTACAAAAAGTAAAAAAAAAGTTGTCAAATTATATACCTAAACCTTTCTCATGAATCACTTAATCTAATAGTAAGATCCACATGAAAATCTTTTCAGTAGCTTTTCTTGAGTTTATCGCGAATAGTCAGACAGACGTGGTAGAGAATTTTGTTCTATATTATGTAGTGATATGCGTAATTTTACAATAAGAAGTTAAGAACCCTGGCCGCTTTTGTAGAACCTGTGCCTTTGTTTCTTATCTGGTATTACGGTTTATTGTCTGTAGAGAATTCTAGATTGTTCCAGAGATTTTTTAACGTTCGAAAATCGTGTTTTGTTTTATACACGTTTTAATAATAATTTACTTTGTTAGGTATTAGCATTCAATCCGGCTGGTGACGGGCCGCGGTCAAGCGGTGTGTTGGTCCGCACACATCAAGGTCTACCATCGGCACCACGTAATATCACCTTTACCGACATTACCATGAACAGTCTCGTTGTATCCTGGGACCCTCCGCACAGACGCAATGGACTTATACAGTCATATCTTGTGACTTACGAAACCATAGAACAAGATGAACGTGAGTACAAAAATTTAATTTTCGTAATACGTATTTATATTTTATTGTTTGGTATTGTGATAAAAACACTGTAATATTATAATAGATCGGATTGAGGAATTTTGATGAAAATATCTCTTAAAGTTCTGGAGGATTGTCGGAGAGGTTAATGTTATTTTGAGAGATTCTATGTATTGCTAGTTAAATGAATTTTATTAATCCATCCTTCGGAAGTAATTAAATAATCTTAGGAGATATTAATATTCTTCAGTTTTTATGAAAAGACATCAAATACTTCAAAGGTAAACGCTGAATAACAAAATTGTGAACACATTGGCCAACTAAAGTGTATTTTAGGTGTTTTTTAAGAAAGTATAATATAAATTACTTGATAACATTAGTAAATATCTAGGTGCCGTGTATAGTGCAAATAAACGGTAGAACAGTTGTAGAAAAATTAATATGACAACATTATTTTCAAGTGTAAGAAAAGTGTAATAAATTGAGCCATTATGGGACGCCTGGCAGATGTGAAACATCGACATTATTCGAATCGAAAGAATGTCAGATTCTCAAATTACACTATAGATATGCGAGTTCAGTGCGGCACGAGAGATTTGCATGGCATGGCATGCCATCGTTGCGTCGTCGCCACGCCAACTACCAGACTAACCTGCACCTACATATCAAAAACGGAATATAGAAAGTTTTTTATAGGGTGTTTTTGATGTGAAAATATATATAGGCTAGGCGATAGGCGGAGGGTAAACCTGATTATTAACGTGGCGACGCTAAAACACAAATTTTGCACTATTAACGAAATAAAAAATATTTGCAACCCTATCTATATAAACACAAGATTGAAACTGTGTAGCGTCCTTTGATAAATGCCACGAAACACACCGCGTCTACGCCTAGATGAATTTTTGTATTCTCTATTTAATAAATGGATATTTAAGTAGTGAAATAAACAAACCGTCATTATTTATTGAACAAATTTGTAATGCTTTATCTTTTCGTCGTAATCTTTGTTTTATGCATATAACTTATACAAAATAATTCCGATGTTTCTCATCTGCCAGGCGTCCCGTGACTGCTCAATTTTTTATTGTATTATGATTGTGATGTCGTTTGCAGGTTTCAGCAAGCAGGTGAAGCAAAAAGTGACCGAGCGGCAACTGGGCGTGGGCGGATTGGAAGAGGAGGTGGAGTACCGGTTCAGCGTGCGCGCTGTCACTGTAGGAGTGGGCGCGACCAGCGAGGCGCGAGTCCGCACAGGACCGCAGCCCGGCTCCCCCCAGCCCCCACGACTCCTTCGCCTCACTCCGGAACTGGCAGCCCTGCGTCTCCGTTGGGAAAACTCGCCTTCTGGTCGTGCACCTCTCACTGGGTACTATATCGAAGCTCGGCGAAAAGGTGATTTCTTTATTAATTTTTTTTTATATGCCAAAATACAGGAAACAGGCAGACGACCCACCTGATGGTAAATGGTTACCGTCGCCTACGAACCACTACAACATCAAGGGCTCGCTGTTGTGTTGCCGACTTTGAAGAGCCCCATGTCATAGCTTTAAGGAAAAACCGTGCTAGGTAATCCATTCCACAATGTGAGCGTACGCATAATCAAGGTTTGTGAAAACCTCACGATTGTCGCCATTTTGCTAGCTTTTATGGTGTGTGCGTTGGTATCCACCCAGCAATGGAGGTGCGAGTTTGGAACGGTGAAGAGGGCATCATATTAAAGATGATTATTTTATATGATTCAAGTTATTATTACCCTATAAGTACGCTCTACTCCTGATTAATATTATAAATGTGAATGTCAATTATATTCTTTGTTATATTTTGACCCCATAACTACGCAACCAATCAGCATGATATTTTCGGTGTATGTCGTTGGTGGTACATAAAAGGACAAGAGTCCATTTACAGAAAAAAAAATATGTCCGAAGGATGTCAAATCTATATTAAAACGAGCGTAGCCACGAATAAAACATAGTTACTAATAAAAGCCATCTTTAGCAAATCTTCAGTAATTACAATCATGTAAGATAAAGAGTTTGAGCTACAAATAGAAAATTTCATATTATAATTTTCATTATCAGTTATCTTATATTAAATTAAAGAGACATTCAATAGATTAACGGTACCAATCATAAAAATAGTATGTAGTTTTAGTAAAACATGACATATAATTATTTTCTTAATATTTAATGCAGCCAAGGAAGCCTGGCAAGCCCGTGAGTTTTTCGTTTCTAAATGCACGTATTTCCACAAGTATTATAATTTTGCACTCACAGCGTGGATATATTTTTGTTTTTTATAAAGAGGGATAACTTAAGATTATTTTTTAAATCAGATGATACACGTTGGGAGACCATAATGAGAACCAGCAACGGAATACTTGATGAGTTCACGTTGTCATATCAGAGCCTTCCGCCGTCGACCGCGTACTCGTTCAGGGTGATAGCGTACAACACGTACGGTATTAGTAACCCAGCGTACAATGACAAAGTGATCGTGACCCCCTCGAAGCTCTACCTCGAGTACGGCTATCTACAGTATCGGCCATTTTACCGACGCACTTGGTTCATGGTCGCACTCGCAGCTGCATCCGTCATTATACTAATAACAGTTGTCGCCATTCTTTGTGTGAAGAGCAAAAGTTACAAATACAAAAGTAAGTATTTCCAATATAATTTTTATTATTAACTGACTACGGCAACTTTCTTCGCTTAATTGCAATTTGATTATTACTAGTTGGTCATTATAGAAAAGCGTAAATTATATTGTACGCTAAGTCTTCGTCCTGTTCGGTCAGTTCTTGTACAATTTATATTGGTTGGGCAGATATTATTTGTAACGCGGAAACGATCTCATTATGCATATTATAAATTAATAATGTCTGCAAATTTTCTATACTATTTATTAAGGCACTAGTTTCTGCCCGCGACTTTCGTCCGCGTGGAATAGTTTGGGCTAACGCTAACACACAGCGGATGCTCTCAAAAGAAAAAAAAACGATTTTTAAACATTCTTCATTGTTGTCATGCTATTAGCGTGAGCATATATAGCCTATATAAACTCCCTAGATAAATGAACTATCTAACACTGAAATAATTTTCAGTAGTTCCCAAGATGAGCGCGTTCAACCAAACAAACTCTCCAGCTTTATAATATTAGTATAAATTTATGTGTCCTATAAGAAGGAAAATCGAATATAGGTACATCGGTAGGTTTAATATAAATCATTTAATAATGACATTAAAATGACAGACACTATTGCGTTAACATACTGTTATAATATTATCGTAACGTATACTGATATTACAGAGGAGGCTCAGAAATGTTTAGAGGAGTCGCTGGCCGGTGAATCTGAGGAGCGCGGCTCTCTCGCCATGGAGTTGTATCGCGCGAGGCAACACGGCACTCTCGGTAGCAACACGAGCGCCGGCGGGGGACCACCCGCACCCTCTGCCGGTACGCTGCGACGCAAACATCAACCACTCGGGAAATCCCCGCCGCGGCCTTCACCCGCCTCCGTCGCGTACCACAGCGACGAGGAAAGCCTTCGCGCCTACGACGAGAACCCCGACGATTCCTCGCTCACGGAGAAACCCTCCGAGATCAGTTCCTCAGACTCACAGGTGATTACCATCAAAATTAGCGTCGTTTGAACTGCCTCGGACCGCTGACTCGAAACTAAACTAGCCCCTTGTTTGTTCCCCATCGCCCTCGGAACTTGCCATGGTAAATATATATACAAGTCTGAAATCTGACTGCAGCTGTTATTTCCGTCACGCTTTCCTCCCATCCCGCACGTTATCTAGTCTGATATATTTTCTTTTGTCTTTATATTTTTGAAGTAAAACTTCTTTACGCACGCTTGACTTGCGGAGTAAGCTGATAAATGCGCTACGAAAGTGTTACGGAAAGTGTGATCGAGCGAGGCGAATGGAAGTATATACTAGTTATGACAGAAATAAAGTTATGTTTCGTTTTATCAATGAAAACCCATGATAAATTTAAATATTTGTAGAAAATTAATACATACATGCATATAAATGGAGCTAAAGAAGTTTTACTTCAGTCGTGTGGTCTAAAGTACACTCGTTTTTTTGTCCCTTAAATATAATTTCATTTATGTGTATCATAATACATCCTTCAGTATTACGTATTTATATTTGTGTAATATTCAAGCAGACGCTATTTTTTTATTTTTTAAATCAATGCAAAATACTTTTTGACGTTATACTTCTTTTGGCACGTTAGGGAAAAATGATGCGAGTAAATTTTTACAATGTGCGTTTACACCGTCACGAAAAACCGACATCCTGAAGTTAGCTATAGTTAACATTTTGTTTCTTTATATTTCTTCGTATTAAAACTTTCAATGTATTAAATACATTTGTTTGCTATTATTACTGTCGTTTTCTCTACAAACGCAGAGTAAGGCGAAAGATAATTATTTTGAAAAGATTATCTTGTTACGCCAAAGAAGTATAACTTCTAACGCGTGTACATAAATATACACACTTTTTTAATTCCAACAAAATTCCTTATATAACGCAGAATTCGGAGAGCGAGAACGAAAGCGTAAAATCTGAACCGCATTCGTTTGTGAATCATTACGCGAACGTGAACGACACTCTGCGCCAGTCGTGGAAGAAACAACGGCCCGTACGGAATTACTCGAGTTATACGGACTCGGAGCCGGAGGGCAGCGCCGTCGTCAGCCTCAACGGCGGACAAATAGTCATGAACAATATGGCAAGATCGCGAGCACCGCTCCCCGGCTTCTCTTCCTTCGTATGACAGGAGCCCTCCGCTATGGCTGCACCTCCGCAAGCCGTACACATGTAACGTCACTGCCCATTCCCAATTTTTTTTATTTAAATTATCTAAGAATTCTACATTTATAACATGTACATATCATGATTATATATTATACTGTAAGCTTTAATTATAGTTTGTAAATACCTCATCGTTATTACAGTTTTATCGGCAGCTTAAATGATCCGATACGCTTACATTTATAGATAATTTTTTGCATTTTAAAACGTAAAGTTTTACTTATAACAAGCACTTTCGATTCCAATTAAAGTTCCACAAATTACTATATTTATGTATAGAAGAATTTATTGTATTGTATTGTATAAATGTGCTAATTTTTTTATTATAATGTGAATGATATTTAAAGATCAAATTTCCAACTTTTATATAAGCCTATAAGGCAAGCACATTTAAATTGTAAGTGAGCTATATCACTGTTTAAGCGTTTGCAAAATAAAATCTTTATATAATCATACAATGATTTTTTATATTATATCTTATAATAAATTTTTAAATGAAACTACTAGAGACGCGTATTTTTGTCTCAAATATTACTGGGACAAAATGTTCCAGAGTCTGATATTTACTATTTTGATTGAATTTACTCTTAAAATACTCCTTTATCAATTGTAAAGCACTTTTTATATAATTCACAATTTAACCACTTGAAATTGATTGGCTTGAACTGTAAGCGATAGTGAATTGTAGTAATATACTAAGTTTTGATATTTCTAAGATTGCAAAACTTTTGTTATTGTATAAATAAGTAACCTTTAAATTAAAACCGTGTTCATTAGGTATTCAGTATGCCCACCTTTGTTAGGTGTACTTTGTAGAGAATATTATGTTATATTAGTAAAATCTTTTTATATCTTGTCTTGTATGAAATTGACAAAAAATCCAATACTATCAATTAATTTTCTTGTAATGAAAATATAGCTTTATATGTTGTGTGCATATTAATGGGTTCATGACACAACACACTACATTTGTATGTACCAGTATTTAAAAACCTGTGTTGTTTGTCTAGAACACAAATTTGACTGATAGATATAGTTTTAATATAATGTAAATAGTAATTATAGGTCGATGGCAGCAGAAATCAAGCTTTAGCACAATTTCTATGGTTATCAACTATGATCTGTTTATGAACAGTGATTTTCAAGTAATTTGTGTGTTATCAACACAATTATTATTAAAAGTTAATAGTATTATAGTAGTAGAGTTCATATACTCATTTTTTCATGATTAATCAAATCTTTCTACAAAATTTTTCACCTATTTATGTACGATACATTAATATAAGGTCACGTTTTCAAGTTTATATCGTCTTAAGATCACATTGTCTCAAAATACTGTTTTTAGCGAGTAACAAGTTATTTATAAAGTAGACACGACACTTATCATCTGTAAATTACAAGAATATTTTAATTTTAAATGATGACTGCGTAGGTGCCATTATTTTATACTTTTAAAGACTAAATCAGTTTCTGTAAAATATCTCTTTTACATGGGTTTTTTTAGAATGATATAAATAGATATAAGTTTATATTTAGTTCTGTTAGTACAATATAAGTATAGAATCTACAAAAATTGACTTTTTATTTTATTATTCCAACTTGATTAATTTGTTTTAAAAAGTAGTCAAATTTTTAGACAATATATTCTTCGTGATTCCTTAACATTTTCAACTATCAAAAATTGAAACTAATATTTTCGCAAGGCATGTTGAGATTTCTGATTTCGTATTCAAGTATGTTTGGACAATTTGGCGTTTTTTGATACTGTACAAATTTAATTTTTGTTCACTTTTTTATTGGATACAAAAATAAATGTATGGTGTATGATTCAAATGGGTGTATTATCACTACAGTTTACTAAATGCTAAATTACATAGAAAGCTACAAAATAATAATAGCCAAATAAAAGTAAAAATCATTTATATTAAAGAGAAACATCTATATGCACATTTTTTCACAGGCATCAAACCAGTTTTTGGGTACATATTTAGGAATGGTTCTCCATTGTTTTATTATATTGTATGCAGCTAGGTCGACAATACAATATTCTTTACCATATATCCATTCCTTATATTGTGCAAATAATTTATTGACTAGAGCTTCTTTATTCTTCTCTGGTGTTCTTTCCAATATATGGCAAATATCTAATAGACTGTCCACATAGTAGTCTCTGTGATCATATGGGACCGCACTGGGATAAGTTAACGCCAAATATCGTATTATATTGACATTTCCAATAATAGGAATAGCAAGAGATGAAAACTTCAGTTCTGTGTCAGCTGAAACTAATAACAATAATTTAATATTTGTTTGTAATTATTTTTAATTTCTGACTCTATTTATTTATATACAATTTCATAAATATGGCTTATAATGTCTATATGAGAATAGACTAATCAATTAATAATTGACACAATGGTTAAAGTTACAATCAAATGACTGCACCTCTGAAAAATATTGGAGCATCATTTGGAATAAATATAGGAACTGTGAAATGTTAAACTGCTATTTGAACAAAGCACAAATGGCCTACCAAAGTCTCATCAGACATTTCAATAAACAACTGTTAAATTAATATTAGCTGTGTGAAGTTTCCTAACTTTAGATCAAGGACTCTTCACAGGTCTATCGCAAGACTAATGCTAAACAAATTGCAGGTATCAACTAAAGTCAACTAAAAATATGTATGGTCTCATCAGTCAGATCTTAAAATGATTGTCTACAGGTATTACTAACAAAATCATAATATGTAATAATATATAGTAATATACATTTTTTTTTCCAAATTACATAAGAAAGCCTAATAGAGTATCAATTTTTCACAGCAACAGCACTGAAAAAAATACTTCTATTCTGTAGTTCTATATGTAACCATATTATAACAATAAAGAATGATCATATCAACTGACCATCTATAAGAACCTAGCTTTTTAATCAAGTCAGTCATAATGTATACAATACTGGATACTATGAAAATGCAAACATGATTAACCCTAATTATTTTTACAATGGTGAAATGATGATTACTAACCACATTTAAATATCAGCCTCAAGTTGATCTTTGAATTACTTTCAAGAGTTTGCAGATTTCTCACAAAAGCGTTTATTTTCGGCACTTTTTCATTAGGTACTGAAGAATGGATATGCCATGAAATTTTGATCGGTACAGTACACTTCTTTATAACAATATTCAGGTACCAAGGTAAACTATCAGGACTCACAACTAAGACCACTTCATCTGGTGTTTGTATCTAAAAAAAGAAAATCAATACTTAATTCTGCAACTTAAACAATTAAAGCTCTTATAGGTGACATGCTTAATATCTAACATCCATAGAATATATGTTAAATGTTAAAACATTCACAGAAAAAAATCTTATGCATTGTTCCTTACTAACTTTTGACATTCATTTGTAAATATATAACACAAAATATTTTGACATTTGAAAGATTCGCTATCTAACCACAAATTACTTTCTATAAATTTATATAATAGTAAATTGCTTATTTTGTAATAAAAATATGAAAAAAGGGATGCCTTATAATTTTCAAATGTAATAAAATAGTATGTTATAGTATAATTGTAGTAATTAGAAATGTATATCAGAGATACATAAATAAATATAGTAAATCTGCATAAAAACAATAAAATTCAGATCAGCAAAAATACTCTTCTTATATATTATAGTCAAAACATAGAACTTCATTAATTTCAAGTGAGTCTTTTATTTCATTTAATTGTTATAGGAAAATTAAATTGTACAAATGTTACAAAGAATTTATAGATTTCTTTAAGATATTTATCAATACTACATGAACCAATATTATACTAAAATATCTGTAGTAAACATTTTCTAGGTAATATAATGATATTATTAAATCATCCACACTAACTAGAAAACTAAATTCATTTAGTAACATACTTTTGGCAACTTAATTCCATATACAGAATATTCCCATTATTTATATACTTTACACAAATAAAATCTTACTTTGTTTTTCATGCAGTTGTTTAATGAATTTAATGAAGTCAGTAAATTATGTTTAAACATGTTTACTGGGTAATTAACTAAATGTACTTATAATTGGAAAGTAGTCCGGTGAAGCTGTAAAGACCTTGCCAGGTCAATAGATTAGTCAGTTCAAGAAAAAAAAACTTATGATTGTTCATATCCAGTATACAGAGTTATATATTTAACTTTCAAATTGTATAAGTTTTTATTAGCCTTACAGGTTTAGGAACATCTTGTACTTCAACTCCTGACTTGCAGTGTACACTTATTGTTTTAATCCTTTCATAAAGCGTATCCAATTTTTTTAAAAGGTGGTCCTGCCTCACCTCTAGTTCTGCCATTTTCTTATTGGGAACCTAAAAAGTACAAGAAAATAAATTTATTGCAATATATATTATTTCAACTATAATAACGCTGCATGGATTATGGATCGTAACCCCTTACTGGGAAAAAGAAATAAATCAGCAATTTTTCTTTCACTTGGTTACATACACATACATGACTAACTACATCTTTTCTTTTTTTGGTTTCTCAATTTATCCTATGTAGCTAAATGAATATATTACTATTTAATAATTATTAATTTAAACTAATTACTATCTATAATACATGTTCAAGCTAGCTACATAAACCAACTGATAACATGAAATCATTTCTTACCTATTTAGTAAAAATTAACTTTTTGTTGTAATATATTGTACTTACATTGCAAACATGCTAAGCAACATTTTACAGTACAAAACAGATTATGTTTGCTATGTACAGTAATGCAAGTGAATTTATAGTTAAACAGTTTCTTTTCGATTCAATTTCATCTACATTAAACTACATTATTTGTATAACTATGAATGAAAAAGATTAAATAATTGCTTAAATTATATATGATAAAAATATGAACATGAGGCATAGCATATAATTATCAATCTGTAAAATATAATAAAATAGTGCACATTTTAACATTTTGCATTTCAAATATTATACAAAATTCCTGAAACATATGTATATACTAGTCAATAGTGGGGTACAATTTTGCAATATATTCGGGTATACTTCTACATTTGAAACTACAATAGAATTAGCAAGCTTTGAAATATGCACTCAATAAACAAATAATTAATGACATAAACCTTGAGAAATTTGTTAACCTGATCACCAATATTGATATCGTCTTCAGTCGTAATTTCAATAGGATTTTTCACTCGATACATGCACTCCGGTAAAGCAATTTTCTCGTTGTGATTTACAATATTCTTCATATAATACATCATTATAACACAAGTATAGAATGCAGGTAGTGTGTAAGTGACCCTAATGTATTTCTGTTGTTATCTTACCCTAATATATTGTAAATTTTACTCGACTACTGTACCGCTCTATAACATAAAAACTTGTCCGTCGTTCTACCACGAGTTCAAAATAAGAAAAATGATGAAAATTGAAGACTAGGGATCACAGAGTACAAGACTACAAGAGATCGATAAAACCATAGATTAAGTTTATATATTATTTCCAATCTTTCTCTAATTCGTTAAAGTTTTTGGTGGGATTTTATTCTGCCATGTAGTGGATTTTATATTTTATTTATAATCTTGTGTTGCTTGACTCTATATAGTGTAAAATTGATGTTGTTTTATGAGATATGGTTCATTTATTGTGCATAAGTGAATGAAAAATAATACCACGGAGCATGAATTCTGTGATGTGACAAAAATTCCCTAGAAAATTCTAACAAGAGAACCACCGTCTACTTAGAACATTGAAATAATCGCACGACACTTCATCTGAATATCGATTTCATAACATGTCCTGATAATTTTAAAGCTATTTTAGACTTTATCAACAATGAACAATCTTCAAACAATGAACAATCAAACAAAATTTGAAAAATCAAGATTTTTGATTTCTCGAAGATTAAAAAAATAAAAAATGTCTGAAATATTATACTAACTTGGCGCTTGAAAAAAAGAAGAAAATTGGCTAAAGAGATAAGAATTGCACATAATGACAACTGCAGAATTAGCAAGAGAAACGACTCGAAGATTAAGAACATAAAAAGATGATTAAAAAATGTAAGAAATATTATATAGAAGATTTGGCGCTTATGCCTTTTCATTAACTTAGACATTGAAAAAAACTAATTAAAGAAAACATAAGCATTACTTATATTAACAACTTCAAAATTGGCAGTATGGATCTCGATCCCTATTAAAATAACAATAAAATGTTGAAGTGCATTTATTTATCAACATAAGTACGTGATACCTAACCAAAGTATTTATATGAGTAAAAGTATGAAATAAAAAGTATCGAGTACAAGATTATCGTTATCGGAAGAAAAGTGTAGACAGAGAAACAAGTCAGGAGTTTGTAGTTTCTTCCTCTATGGTTTTTCTTCTTCTGTTTTATTTTTGGCGACCAGTCTTTTAATAGATTATTATTGCAGTAGCAAGTGAGTACCGATATTACAAGTTTCTTGATATAATTTAAACTCTTCCTCTACGGTTATTGTTAGTTATTTTGTGCGTTTATTTAATATTTATTTGTCTCTGGTTCGGTACCTAATATCTGAGGAAAAGTTTTTGAGGTTGGCAAAACAATCACTTAAAATCTATGGTTACCATTGACAACAGACTAAGTATCCGGCAGTATAACTTATAAAATTAATTATTATTTATACTTTATATTATTATTAAAATAATATTTTTTATTTTATTATATTACTTTTTTATTAGGGTTGAATATATTTCAATATTATGTTTATAAGCCAAAAGTTTAATAGTATGTGTATTGATATATTTTGAAACAGAAAATGGCTGTCGTTTAGTCATTCTGTTCTATTACTAGACCAGTAATAGCAAAAGACGTTTAATAAATATGCGGATTTCTGGTTTAAGTATTTCTTAAGTTACAACAAAGCTTGTTCGTGTTTCAATTTTATACGGAAGACGTGTAATGATCCCATCAAAAAAATTCAATAACCACAATTAATAAAAACGACATGGCGGCCTGATAATCAACCAATAGGAATGCAGCATCAAGCGTTTGAGAATTGCATGTACTCGCATTTCGCGTCATTGCGTTTTTGGTGCCTTTCTATTGATAAAAATTGTATGTAATTTTTTGTCTACCATGAATGGACCTAAATTTTTAATTGGTATTCTGTGAGAAATACGTAAAAAACTTTGTGGAGAAACTGTGACTTTTAGATTGTGGGAAACGTCTCTACCGACTGTGATCATGACTGAGTTGGATTTAGGATGAACTAAAATGCAATATTACCATCTTTTTGTTTTTGTAAACAAGACTATGTTTTTACGATACACGTGTGGTAAGGTATACAATTGACAGCTCAATTATGTCAGGTAGGGGGGCTAAGAAACGCGGGCGGCCCCCAAAATCTGGCAATATCGAGAAAAATAGAAAATTTCAATATCATCTATTGAAAAAACCAAAATATTTACAAAATCCGCAAAACATAGCTACGCAATCGATTGTAAGTACACCAACTGCGTCAAGAGCGTCTTCTCCTCAAGGAAGTGATATTAGCAGACGAAGTGTACGAAAACAAAGAGGAAGAAAAGTGCATAAAAATAAGAAAGGAGGTTTATCAGGTGCATATTCACGAAGAGGTTACAACCCACACGCCGCAGACTACCATGAGTCTGAATATCACTACGGTTCTGATTTTGGTGACGAATATAGTGATAGATCAGAACCCGAAGACGATCGCGGCAGTGAGAGTTCCGACGGTAGTGTAGCCGACGGTGCAGCAAGTGACAGTGAATTTTCTGTGAGCAGCTACAGTACGATTAGTGGTACTCCGCGAAAAATAAACAATAATTTTAATGGACCACCAAGTCCAGATCCCCTGTGGCTCCAACAGGGACGACACATCCCACCTTTGATACTTCCACAACCATCAGATGATTTAATTTTACCTCAAAACTTAGTTTTGCAAGTTGTTAGTGTGTATGAAGTTCTAAGACACTTCAGGCATTTGGTGAGACTTTCTCCATTTAGATTAGAAGATCTGTGTGCAGCTATAAGTTGTGAAGAACAGAGCAATTTACTAATAGAAGTGCACATGATGCTTTTAAAGGCATTGTTAAGAGAAGAAGATGCTCAACAGACTCATTTTGGTCCATTAGACCATAAAGACAGTGTAAACATAACTTTATTTTTGTTAGACATTATGACGTGGCCAGAAGTTCTTAGGGTATATGTGGAAAGTGATAAATCTTTTGATCAGAATATGGTTACAATTTTAAATTCCTGTGAATATCCATTTACATCAGTGGATAATCGACTATCAGTGCTTCAATTTCTTTGCAATCAGTTTTTAATAACAAATCCAGTACGTGATGATCTTCTTAGTGAAGGTAAGAAGTCTCTTCAATATTATTAGTTATTTTATAAAATCACTAAAGCGATAATGCTGACCTTCTCAGTTGTAAGTTAAGGAGCATTGTTAACATAGAAGCAATAGATGTAGTTCCTGAATTGCAAATATATGAATTAAATAAAATTCATGTCTAAATTTGCAGCTTGGTCCATGTTTAAATATCTAGGCATGTGAGCTTTGCTTTTGACTGTAAATTAGATATGTTATGGAATTGAATTTATTAGAGTCAGTAGTTTTTGTATGCAACCTATTTGAGTTGTTGGTGGAGGTTGCATATTCAAATTTTGTTGTATATATGATTAAAAACATATTTTTTTATTACAAACTAAAATAGAAATATAAAATAGTACTTTTAATAATTATATTTTGTTAGTTGTAATAATAATAGACATATAGCTTATCTAATGTATTATTACTGTAAATTATACATCCTATTTATAATAGTTGATCATTTGAAACCATCAATTTTTCCATAAGGTATGTACAGGTGGCATAATCAAAGGGCACAAAAGGTCAGAAATCTGTCATATACTAGAACAACTCACAATTTCCTGAATTTTATAAATAAACTACTGTTTATTTTTATGTATGTTATTAATTTATTGTTAGTGTATTTATAAAATGTTTCTGTGTTTTATATTTTTAAATTCATAATTACTCTAGTTTACATATATTACAATTGGGTAAACACTATCTAAGTTACATTAAAATTGAGTAAACCTTAACTAGCATTAATATTATGTAATTTTTCATAAACATACATGATATTTTGAATACTCACGGAAAAATGATGGTAGCTAAAGAATGATCTGTATTTTAACCTCCTAGGAATCCTAGAATACCTCAAAGAAATAGATAGTAGGTAGACACTTCATAAATTGTTCCTACACTGTACCTTTATTGAAGCCAAAAAAAAGATAAGACCATTTGGGCTGTATTTTATAACTGCTTAAAATGTGGCTTTAACCCTTAAGTCATAAGAATGCACTGACCATGAAAGATAAGTGTAAAAAGTTTTGTAGAACCTGCCACAATAGCCAGATTTTTTTATGGAACCAACTAATATTCAAGCATAGTACTACATAAAATTCTCCTGATTTCTTAATTCCTTTTTTTTTCATAATTCAATTTAAATAATTGTATTCATTTATAACATCATTTCTAACACCGTAGTATGATAGGGTTAATAAGGGTTTTTTATGTTTTGTATGTTAAATACTGGAGAGATACCTTCTAACAAAAAACATTATTTTTAGTGATGAAATAGGGTGCTATTATCAAAACTATTAAAAATATACTTAAATATCTTGTGTACATATAATTAGAACATCTTATAGTGAAGGACTAGTAAATATTCTTATTAACAATGACAGCTATGTGAAGTAACTTCTTTTAGGATTTTAAATCATTCTTGTTGAAGTTATAAACAAACTCAATTGATTAATGCTACTTTTAGAATCAAAATTAGTGATGGATTACCATATGAGTTGAGATTTACAGCATTTACAGAAAATATTACAATATGTTATAATAGTATAGGATTAATATTACATAGCATACATCAATCCATTAGTGGATATTATATAATATACCATTTGAGCATAAGTGTGATTAATAGGAGATATAACCTCCATGTTTATTCTAATTTTGTGAAGTATAGAAATCCTTTTTGTTTATGGAAATTAAATTTGGAAATAAAATAATCATGTTATAATGTTATTTGTCTTCTAATATGGAGAACTTTTGTCTACATTAATTGTAGATTAAAAAAGCAAAAAGATATGTTAAAATATTGTCTCTCCTGAAAAGTTGATAATTGATGGATACACTCTTCGAGCCCTAAGGGATTTATTAAATCATTTTTGTTAAATTTCACTTAAATTCCTGTGTACACAATTTTTGCTGTAATACAGTTGGGTAATGCATCTTTAGAAAATCGATAGGTTTTGAGTACTATGGATCCATTGGCTTATTAGGGTTGTATCTGATTAACATAATTTTAAAGGTTAAATTTTGTATATTGTAAAGATATAGAAAAGTTATATTCCTATTAAAAACACATTAAGTAAAAATTATAGTATAGAATCAAGTTTTATGTGTAATAAGAGAATCAAAGTATAAGCATTGATAATGTCATAGCTATTTAAATTTGCTATTGTATATCATTTAATAAAAGCAATAGCAAAATCTTGATTTTTTGACACTTTTTCATCCCTTTATTATGTATGAATTTAATGTTAAGAATAATGAGGACTACTTGGCAACATGGTTGCAGTATAGATATGAGAACCAGTACATAAACTACTTACAAACGCTCATACACTTACACAATTTGTGTAAGTGTACCTTGATGTGCATGTTCGTGTGAGTGTGCTGGTGTAAGCATTTATAGGTAGTTTCCGTACTGTCTGTTATATGTGTAGTGTGACACTGATAAATTATAAAATAATTGAAAATAAAAATTATAAAAAAACTTGATTGTTTAGAATTACAATGAATGTTTGCCACTGTCTAGTCTGGTGAAGCTGTTAAGGCTTGGCTAGACAAATAACATATTTTTTTGAAGAAAAAAACTTTTGCCACTGAATTAATATTTGTATTTCTTTGTAATTATTCAATTTGTTTTTATGTTTTCAGTTGCAATACATTATGATGATCACTGTAGAGTATGTCACCGCCTGGGTGATTTACTATGTTGCGAAACATGCCCTGCAGTTTATCACTTGGAATGTGTTGATCCACCATTGGTTGATGTACCTTCAGAAGATTGGCAATGTGCTTTGTGCAAGCTGCATAAAACAGTTGGTGTTACCGATTGCCTTCCCGATGCAGAAAAACAAGGATTGTTATGTCGTCATGAACACTTAGGGTTTGATAGACACGGCAGAAAGTACTGGTTCATTGCAAGGCGCATTTTCATGTAAGAACAATTTATATTTAAATTTTATCAGAAATTATTGTTAAACCTTATTGCATTTTTCATTTATTTATTCATTTTATAATTGATTTCTTTTTGTTTCTCTAAATCTTGATTTTATATAGAAAGCAAATTATACCAAAGAGGCTTTGATTGCTTAAAGAGAATGCCTTTTGGTAATAAAAAGACTTAAGTATTTAGGCATAACAAAAAGACATTCAAATTTTATATATTCCCTTATCAGATTTAATTGAAATCTATACTAATATTATAAAGAGGTAAAAAGTTTGTGATGTTGTAGGGGGTAATCTCAGGAACTACTGGTCCGATTTGAATAATTTTTTTCAGTGTTATATAGCTGATTCACCCAGAATAGTTATAGGCTATATATCATCACGCTAAGACCAATAGGAGAGGAGCACAGATGAACAATGTTTCAAAATCGGGACGTTTTTTCTTTTTGAGAACTGCTGCGTGTTAGTGTATCTATTCCACGCGAACGAAGTCGCGGGCGGAGGCTAGTGTCTTATAAAATATTGCTTGTTTACAACACTAGGCGAAAAGAAATTATCTATATCTTATTCTACAATATAAACTATTATTATGCCAAAACTTACCTCGCTATTTTAATTTATAAAAAATCTTCTATATATTTAACCTCAATTCAGTATGCTAAACCTTTAAATTAAATGTTACTTATTTAATTATTTTTTCTTTCAATTTTCTGTAATAGTACATGTATCACATGCATTGCATTATAAAACAGTAGTCCGGTAAAGTCGTTAAGGCCTTGCTAGGCCAATAGCGTAGTCAGTTCGAAAAGAGAGAGAATTATACAAGAGTCTGAATAAACCTTTAAGTGTGACTGAAGCAAGCATTCACATAAACATACTTTCTAATGTGTGATGTATATGTATATACATATCCTTAGACATAAGTACATGTCTTATTATATAGTTGATGTTAAAATTAATGATTTTTTTAAATGTTATTTTTAAATTCAATAGTGAAGCTGAAAATGGAGATGTATGGTACTACACTACTTCACGACAATTTGAAGAATTGTTAAGTGTGCTTGATTATGAGGATATGGAAGCGCCATTAGTTCGCGAACTTTTAGAATTAAAGCAAGAAATAATTAGACAGATGGATATAACAGAAAATCTAACAAATCAAGCTAAGGGAAATAAAAAGTCATACTTAGAAGTCGAAAATTCAAATATAGTTAAAAAAAGAACATACAGAGAAGAAAGGAAGCAACATGACCCTGATTCAGAATTAAAATTAGAAGATGAAAACATAGAAAATGTATCTTCAATTGATGGTGATGGAGATGTTGTGAATGAAGTCACTATAGTTAGTGAAAACACAACTCAAGATACCAGTGATGATCAGCAAGATGTTGGAGATGATGAAAATAAAAAGATGAGGAATAATATAATAAATAGAACAAAATTACAAATCCAAAAAAAACAAGAGGGTGAGTTTTAGTTGTATCTTAAGATTCTTTTAAATAATGTATATTTTTGTTTAGCCACAGTAGAAAATTGTTACAATTTGAAAATGTGATTTCAAGTTGGGTGTATTTTGAATTATTTCTGCAACACAAGTCTAGTTTTTTTTTTTATATCATAGGAGGCAAACGAACAGGTAGGTCACCTGATGTCAAGTGATCACCACTATCCATAGACACCGGCAACAACAGAGGAGTCGCAGGTATGTTACCAGCCTGTTGGTGGGAAGGGGAAAGGAGGTGCTCCTCAGGCGCTCCCACAGATCGAACAAAACGCAACAATGCAAGCACTGTCACTTCATGTCATTGTTTCTGTGGATCGGCTGGAACTACCCCGGACGAGCCCACCCATTTATGCTGAAATCAGTTATAGCATCAACCTGGCTCTACCACCAAGATGTTTACTTAATCCTGTCATATATCTGCGTTATAATTAGATTCATGAAAACTATTTAATACTTCTCACTTTACAGTTACAGGTACTGAAAGGGTGACAAGATTGAAATCAAATCAAATATCAAATGGAACATATTTGTTCAAATTGGGAAATGAAAATAGTTTTAAAAACTATGTTAACCAGTATACAACTAATTCATTAGCTTTAAATAAGCCACAAAGAAATGAAGAGAGAGATAAAAAACGATACATGTCTCACAAATTTTCATTGTCATCAGCACAAGAATTTAAATGGATTGGACTTTTAAATGGTATTTAATATATTTATAATTTGTTTTGTATATTTTCAAATTATACATAATATTTAATTATTTTTCTTCTATTCACAGCTACAAAACCTTTATTGATAACAACACTACGGCAGACTTTATTACAACTAGAATCTAATATAGTATTACAATTTATGCATCCCAATTGGTCGTTGTTGAGAAAACCTTGGGTTCAAGCTGTTCAGTTATGTCAAGCTCCACGTGATTTTGCCAGAGCCCTTTGTGTTCTCCAGGTAATTTATTCTCTATTATTAACTAACTTGTTTATCAAATTTATATTTTTATTCATAAAAAAATTGTTCATTGGCTAAGACTATCGCAACATGAAATCTGGCATTAACAAACGAATTTAAGTTTATAATCAAAAGAAAAAAGATGACCTGATAAAAGTAATGTTATAATAGTAACATATTGAATATTCAACTACATAATTTAATACATAAAAATCTTGTGTCATGGTGTTTGTGATTGAACTCCGACGAAGCGCTCTATCGATTTTTATGACATTCTAAATATTTGGTATGAGAATAGATTGTAAAGAATACTTTATATCTGTACGTTATTAAGAAAGAATATTTTATACCTGTAGGTGATTAAGGTGTCTCTATCCCATATTTTTTATTTGTCATCAATTATACCTTGAATCCCAAATATTTGATGGTTGATAATCAAATTATTGTTATAAAATTTAAATACGGATTCTTGTGCTGAAACAATTTTCAGTGGTAGAAAGAATTGTGATGATAGAAAAAATACTCATGTTATATGCTGTAGTTTGCTTCTCTAGTTCTTTATCGTGGACCTTTAGCTATATTAAAATTCACTTCTTGATTATTTGTAGAAAACATAACATGATGTAAGATATATACTCAATAAAGATCATGAAGTTGAAGTTTGTGAAAGAATAAGTCAAAGTCAAAATATTTAAAGGTGGCCATCAAACTGCTTGAGATAATTTAAGGGCAATTATAGTTATTTGTTACAAATTATTACATTTCCTCTAATACTTTTATTATTTTCTTCACTATAAAGTCTCTTACTAGTTTTTTTATAAGTAAATTTTATTCTATTTAATGTTACAGGCATGCATAAAAAGCGTTGTATGGGTACCAGCATGGCATGAACAATTAGGCCATGTTAAACTGTTACGAACTACAGCTGCTGAACGTGAAGAACGAAAGAAGCTCGACAAGAGAGAGAAAAAAGAACGAGATGAAGAAGAAGAGCGATATCGGACTGCCTATAACTTTGTAAAATATTCATTAGGACTTCGTCACCAGGTATGCTGATTTATGTCTCATGAATGTTTATTGTACTACGATTTTGATGTGAAACTAGGGATGATCAATATTAGAAAAACATCGATGTTAACATCGGTTTAAAAGCATTGATGTACAATAAACATTGATATCTCATAACATCGATGATTTTGCTAGCAATTAAAACTGTATGTAAAAAAACTTGATTGGGTGTTTTCCATATTATCAGTTCCATTGCTAGTACAGCAATTGGCCAGCGTTGAAAGAAAAAAGGTAATGCAAAGAAATAAGTATTCATAAGGCTTACTTTGATAACATTGATTAGTATCATCTAATGTAAAATAGTTAAATTTTGGTAATTATCTAGTCTCTAACTAGTACATGCAACGTTAGATGACCCTAAACAATATGTTTTTCAGCTAAACATCCATGTTTCTTCAACATCGATTAATATCGATCATTTCTATGTAGTAAACATCTATCTATAGGCGCACCCAAAAATCATTATTTTGGCTTGGCATCGTGGCCGCAGAAAACACAAACTTTCACTATTAATGTCTCAAAAGCATTTGCAACGCCTATCTGTATAAACATAAGATTCAAATTGTTTTGTCCCTCCTTTATTATACTGTGTTACATGGCACGAGCCACGACCTAGCGCCCTTTGATAAATGACGTCAAATACACGGCGCCTGCTCGTAGTTGGATTTTTTTTACTAATAAAAATGAATATTTATGTACATTACTTATTTTATGAAACAAATTTGTAATGCTTTATCTTTTCATTATGCCATAGCTGATTCCTGTCGTAATCTGTTTTTTTAGGCATATAACTTATACAAAACAATTTGGATGCACATCTGCCAGGAGCCCTGTGACGGATCAATTTTATTTTAGTATGTTTACTGTGCATAATTTGTACCATGGCTTATTGGTCGTAAGCAACGAGATCACTATGTACTATATTCACTAACAATTAAATAGTTATGAATTTGATAGATAGACTTACCGAAGTTCAGTTCACTTGATGTTGACATTTTGTTTGTTATACAATACTCATAGTATTTTTTTTTAATATTCTAATGGTTTTAGTTTTTAACCACAATTTCACTTGATGTCAAATGACGAAATTTTCTAATATTGTAAACACGCTAAAGGGACTTGTTCTAAAATGTACCTGCCGCTGCACGTCTATTGGTGCTCGACTACAGATTTTGAACTTTAGTGTACTAGCCAGTGGCCATAGGAAAAGTCTTATCACCATTCAAGGTTTCATCTAGAGGTTTTTGTTTTACCAAAAGTTCCGGCTCATTCGCAGGGATTCGTACCTATGTCGATGAATGTGGTGTCCAAACATGATAACCACTTAGTCATGTTCGTCTTTAGTTCCCTTAATCTCTACTATTACTAAAATGGTATGATAAATATTTTGAATGTGCTAGTTTTTTTTACTACAAGTATACTTATATTTTTGTAGGAATATAATTGCTACTATTTTTTTATAAGATACCAGTCTACAGATACTATGGCTTAATGTCTTTAGTAATTTATGTAATTATTTTATTTTTAGACATTTTTATATATCTTATTTTAGACATGGAAACAGAAAGGGGAAGAGTACAGAATTCATGGACAATGGGGTTGGCTGTGGAATGCATCGACTAGAAAATACAAAAAACACAACGTAAACACTAAACCTAGTCTTCAGAAAGGGCCAGCTAAAATTACAGTTAGAGTGAGGGAAGGCAATGTAATAAAAGTATTAGCGGTAGAACCTAAAACTTACGAATATTTAATTTCTAATGAATCTGAAAATAAAGATGTAACAGATAAATGTAAGTTTGTGTATAATTATATCACAATTATTTAATGCCTAAATAGTTTATGACAGCTGCTTTGTATGTGTGGTTCTATTTTCACTTGTTTCATTTTTAGCAAAAAAAAAAATTTTTTTCTATGTAAAGGTGCGTGGCGCGTGTTTTACGCGATATTGCTTGTTTATTTTATTATTATTATTTTAAGTATCTTAAGTTACTCTTTATAATATTACCTATGTTCAAGATAGGAGATTCGATGGAATAAAAAGAGAGAAGTTTTGAAAATTTCACTTTTTTGGTAACAATCTGTTATTTTGACAGTACAAAAAGACACTTCAATTTTATTTATTTGTATTTTTACATTCTATCACATTTTTAGGGATGGTTTACTAAAATCAGCATATAATAAATACTTTTTTGTTTTAAAACTGATACATAAGCAAAGATTGTAGTTATCCTTTTCAGTTCATTACAGTATTCAGTATTTATAAAAGAATTATTTTAGTGTTTCAAGCTATTACCACAAGTTTTAGTATTTTTTTTAATTAAGTTTAATTTTCATGCAATGCAATGCTCTTTATTTTCAGTACCACCAACAATGCGCAACTTAAAAATTGATAAAGACGATGACAATTTTGAAGAAATTGATGTTGAAAAAGCATTATGCTCATCAACACGAAGGTATTACCCGAAAGTTGCAAGAAAATCAAAGTTAGATGATTTTCTAGCTCGACGTACATATTTAAAATTTATGGAAGAAAAGAAGTTAGCTAACTTACTGCTAAATGTGAAAAAAGAAGATCCTGAAATCAAGAACGAGGATGAAAAAAATGTTGACGTGGAGAATGATGAACCTGAATCTGATTTGACTTCTATGTGTGATGTAATGAATGATAATAAACAAGATATCGATACTTCTAAAGATATCGAACTTCTCAGAGAAAAGTATCAAAACATATCACAATTGACCAAACATTACAAATGTTATTCTAATACATGCAATAAAAGCAGTTCATCTAAATTATTTCAAAATTCTGAATTAAAAATGACTTGCTACTCACCTCTATGTATATCAAAAGCAAATATTTTGAATAAATTAGTATTGTTATTAAAGAATGATATTGACAATACTTCTACTATTATAAATAATGCTGAAGACATTTCTAAAATGTCTATTTTAGAGCAATACCTTTTGGGTAAATCTACTGTTAATACTAACTCGAATGAAAATATATTGACTGACCTACTAACTGCAGTAGCTTGTGCTCAAGAATGTGATAATAAAAATTCTGATTGCTTTGTAAAAAGGAAATGTAATAGAATTAATAACATGCCTTTTAAGACAGAGAATGAAGATGCCACGCACTGCATCTTAAAATCGGAAAGCACTCTTGAAGAGTCTGCAGTGCCAGCAGTTGGAAATGAGATGGACATAGATATTATGTGCAATAATACTGACAATGAAGTTGAAATAGGTCCTTTGAAAGAATTAACTGACATTGAACAACAAGCAGAAAATAATTCTGATAAAATACGTCCACCAATACCAAAATTAAAAATATCTCGAGGAAGATCAGCGAAAGCGGCTTCTAACGTAATCAATGTCGAAAGCTCTAATGATAACAGTAATCCATCTGCCTATGAGTGTCCATTGAATAAAAATGATAAGACTGAAAAATATAGAGCCACTACGAATAGGCGTTTTGGACCCGCAAGGCCTATTAAAAGGGAAGATAAACCTATTAAAGTTGAAAAAACTGAAGGTAACTTAACAAGAGTGTACTCAACTGACAACCCATGTGGAAAAGTGTACCTTAAACGTGTGCAAACATCTGCTGTTGAGAAAAAAAAGAAACGAACCCCTGTAAAGTATCCTCTTTGTTCTACATTTCATACAAGAAGTAAAGCTAAGACCATAATGGTTTTACCTCATCACGAATTAAAGAAACTTAGTAGACAGGGGGGACATAGTTTAGTTTCCGGTTTCAGTCATAGTGCAAAGCCTAATCAAACAGTGTGGCCTTATCCTTGTCCTAGACCTTTGTTTAAAACATGTTGGTTGTACCGCACTGTTAATCTTCAATGGTTAGCGAGTGCAGCACTACAGTTACGCATAATGTGGGCTTGTCTCCGCTGGGACGATATGGCCGCTAAAGCTGCCACTGCTGATGGTAAACATCAATTAACCACTGATACAGAGATAGTTTCACTTGAACTGTTAAAACATCGTCACTTAGGACAATTCTCAGAACGGACTCAATATCTCCGACGACGAGTAGTGATACCTCTTGAATTACCTAAGACTGTACGCGAGGTCACATCCATACGTAGTGGATTAAGAAAAAGGAAGCGTGCTGAATCTCCTCAAAATACTGAGCCTCAGGTGAGTTTTCTATACTTAATATTATAAAGAGTAGAGGGTAGAGAAGAGCGTAATCTCAGTCACTATTAAAACAATTTTGTAATTTCTTTTACTAATAGAAAGCCACTTTATTTGTGATTGTCATAGGTTATATATTAACCTGAAAAATGAAGTCTTTTTGTCGTAGTAGGATTTGCAAAATCTGAGAAGAAAAGCTTGAACGAAAACGTTTCTTACGAAAGTTGCTTTAACGATACAGTTATATGATTTGAGTTCTAGAGAAAAGTTGTAGGGCTTGATAATGCCTACAAAAAAACTCTGCGACAGCTGTCTAACTTTATATATTAAAAAAAAGAATAAGCGAGTCCTCCCTCCCTCTGAGTGAGGGGGCGTGGCCTACTACGTCTACGAGGTAGGTAGCCGTGCGTTTCACTCGCTAGACCGGCTTCTTACGCAGCGTACGTTTATGAAATTGATATTTCCGACACAAAATATGCACACTAGATATATTTTTAATGATAAGTTCTTATCAGAACTACTCTTTGGTAGTCGGAAATATATCATAGCATTCGGTATTAACCGAATCACACTGATAAATTCTTACAAATAACAATGTTTACCGCCCAACAAAGTGAGCATGGGTCAGCTGCAAAGTAATTAAAATATTTTTATATATTTCTGCTACAAGGTGTCTGAAGAGTGGGTAGACGAAGATAAGTTGGAGCTATGGGAAGTGAGACAATACGGTGAACGCACGGAGCGCGCCACTCCCGTGACTCGTACATCAACCGGTAAGCTGCCACAAAGGACTACAGTAGCAACTCCTGCGCCTAACGCTTCTGATATTAAAGACAAAATGGAACAACAACTACGTGAACAACGAGCTGCACACCAACAAAAAAGAGCTTTAGAAATGTCTCAAGGTAGGATATAATATTTACTGCAATAACCACTCTTCTAACTGTTAATCTATACAGTATATAAATATTTACAGTTTTTAAATATAACTTTTATGATCCTGGAGTAGATTGTTTACAACAAGTCAACTATGTAACTATTTATATGTATATATAACTAGAATAAACTACGGACAATGTAAAAATGAAAATAAAAGAAGAAAAACACAAATATTAATTTAGCTACATTGAGAAACAAGTACCTTTAATTATTCATAACAAATTTACATTTCCTTATTTGGTCATGTTTAAAAATCAAAAAATTATTTGAAAAACAAAAATTCTTGCTTTTGCCTAAATAATAAAATCATATATATAACACTTCTAGCAAATAATATACTATTTGCATATTCTTTGAATTTAATTTGTGTACTTCCAAGCTGTATAAAACCTAAATCAAGGTTGTACAAAATGATGGTTAATATAATGACAAAACTCACAGGCAGAGTATCCTCAGATAGCTAAACATGTAAAGGGATACTATTTTTAAATATTATATGTTAAAAATATTATAAAGCAATAATGTGTTGAATAAACAAAAGTACTCCAGTTTAGATTCCAGTCTAGATCTGTATACCTCGTACTACAATGTGCATATATCAATCACCTTGAGACATATATAAGCTGATTAAGTTAACCTAGTGCAGAATTTGCTTAAAATCCTATGAATACATCGAGGCCAGTGTTTTTCAAACTTTTCTTGACACAACCCCTTTAGTATGAAGAAATATTTTGTGCCATCATACCTCCTACCGGTTGCTTTTCTTTCATATATTTTATTTTGAGACAAATATTCAATTGAACACATTTATTCATTTCTATAATTAAATTTCGGATAAATACTTAAGAGTTCTCATAAGTTTTTATTTTTTGTTTATTTTATACAAATGATTATGTCCTTTAGTTATCATTTTTCTTAATAAATCTTTTAAAACTTTGTGTTTTTACTGCAGTAGCTTTCTCATCCTTTTACAACTCAATTATAGAACTTCGTTTCATGACCCCCCTCAGGGGCAGCGACTCACACTTTGAAAACACTGATCTAGGCCATTACCAATATTAATATAATCATGAATTACATAATTTAGATAAATGTGAACATATTTATTTTTCAGAAAAAGCAAAGTCAACACCTAATTCAAATTCTGCTAAAAGTACATTAACATCTCTGTTAACAACGAATTCGTTGTCTACTCCAACTGGACAAAAAACTGTAATAGGTACCAGACGAATTATAATGACAAAAGGATCAGATGGATCCACGCGAGTGATCAGTCAACCAATCACCAAGACAGATGGAAACACAGTTAAGTCCACTGCAGCTCCAAAAGATGGACCACAAAAGGTTCAAATTATACGTGCTCCTGATGGAAAGATAACAGTTCGAGGTTTGTTAGCAGGACAACAGTTGATTCAGATGGCAGATGGAAAATTGCATGTAGTTATGGCTGGACAGCAAGGTGTTACAGGTCAACTAGTGGCAGCATCACCGGCAGCAAAAGTGTCTGAAAGTAAAAATGTGCTTACTGAAAAAGCAGCAATTCCGATAAAACCTTCAGATGAAGCTAAACCTAACACTCCTCGTGTTGCCCCTCAACCGGCTCAACAGGTCATGGTACAAGGGAATCGGCAATTAGTGGTTCAGCCGACACAGCAGATGATTGTGCAATCACCTCAGCAGATGGTGGTGCAAAATCCTCAACAAGTGGTAGTTCAGGCGGGTGTTCGTGCTAACTTGCAACCGCGCTTGCAACCTGTACAGACTGTAATGGTTCAGGGACAACTGGTGCCGCGTCCGGCGACACCGCGTCCGCCCGTCGCCCCACAACAACCTCGAGTGCGTCCTGCTTCTACACAACAGATCGTCGTCAATAATCCAGTTCTGGTGCAACAGATAGCTGCTGGGAAGATCCAACTCGCGACCGTCAACGGGCAACAAGTTCTTATTCGACCGACAGGCAATAACCAAGCGCAAATAGTTGCACATATAGGGCAGAGTCCTGCACCACGACCGACACCACCACCGATTCCTGTTTCTCCAATAGCTCCGCAAACCCAGCTCCAGCTCACGGAAGACGAATTAGTTGAGAAGCGTCTTCTTGTTGGACAACCACCTGGCACTGTTATAAAGACTGTCACTGCACAGGTAATTATCACAATCATCTATATTTTCTACTATAGTTCAATAGTACAACAGTTTTTTTGAGAAATAATGTGAGGTTTTACAACAAAGTCCCAAAGAATATTACCGATTTACTGGATTGTTAATTCAATCACCATGTCAAGCGGGTTTTGCATCAATATGTGAATGTGAATTTTATGAATATGAGAGAAGCAAAAACGTGATGGTGTTTTTGTTGAAATTTACATCATAAAATTGTTTTCTTTTATATTTATACTAAAAAAGTAAAGTTTGTGAGTTAATGTGTTGGAGGTAGCTTCTATGACTACTGGTCCAGTACTAAATGAATAAAAGATACATTATCCTTGAGAGGTGGTTGCTAGTTTTTAAATATACTAGCAAAATTATTATTCTGCGCCTATAATAGTAAATATCTATACATATTTACTATGTAAGTAATAGGTCATATCAATGAGTGATAGATATACATTGACAATCGCCGTTGTCTTATTGGCCTATAAAAATGCTTTTGGGTATCTGGATTACGTGCAAAAGCAAACCGCTTGTTGATCTACCAGAAGCGTTTGATAATCTTATAATGTCACCTATAAGACTTGGAACATATGATTATTTAAATCATGTTTGTCTGCCAGGTGATGCAGACTAGTAGTGGTCCCAGTATTGTTCTTCAAGGTCTTCATGGATACAACCTAACACCACAGCAGTTGGCACTTGTCCAGCATCAAGTGAAGCAACAACTTTTAAAAGGTGAGGAATAACTCCAGTATGACTGTGTTTAATTACACTATGATTGTATAATTTTGCCTACAATTTCACCTGATATTCAATGACAATATAATCTTATGTTAGTTGCGTGACAAAGCTTCGTCTGCTTGTCGCACTGAAAAACTAACATCAAAAGTAATTCCGCTAAACGCGCTCAAAAACTTTCGCATTTCATTGTCATTCCAATATCAACTAGAAATTAACGTTTTTAAGTTCCACAAAAAATGCTGATCCAATTATTGTAGTGAGTTTGTCCGTGACGCGGCACATGGCGATATTTTTTTTCCACACATGAATAAAATTTTGTGGCGATACACGCAGAAAGCACACTGAGAACAGACTCGCGAAGTGCACTTGCGGGTACTCATCTATATTCGCTTAGGGATTGATTTTCAATTATGAAGGTTGTAGGGTAGACGTGCATTAAAATGCAGTATGCTATAGTTTCAAAATTACATTTTATCCACTACCGACACGATTAGGCTGGCAGTTAGCCGTTATTGCTTCGTCGGTAATCTATATAGCTATATAATGAGAGTTTTTGGCGGGATCTTGGGAGTCGTGTAGTGAACTATATATATATATTATTCATAATCTTGTGTCATTTGGTTCTATATTTTGTACTATTGGTAGTAATTTACGTAATATAGCATGGTAATTGTGCACAAGTAAAGCTTATCTGAAATAATACTGCGGAGCATGGACTCTGACTTCACACGAAATGTTAAAAACCTTTTTGATCGTTCATTGATCGCAAGAAACTTGTAATATCATTACCTACTCGACAATGGCAGTAATAATCTACTAGAAGATTTATAACAATAAAAGTTAAAAAATGGGTTGTCTGTATAGTTCGATTAGGGGCGATAATTTTACGAGATCACATCCTAACAACACATTGATGAAAAATTGCGTAGTTTTATTGAATTGAATTTAATATATATATAGATGCGTTACAAGCCGTACGCTTAGGCCGATCGCGCCACTCTATCGCTTGTTCCGCAGTTCTCGCTTGCACGCTTGGTTCAGGTGGAACGTGACAATGAGTCATGCTTTTTCGTGCGTGCAGCCAGCGTTCATCGATTTTAAAACGCTATCTCGGCAAAAAAAACTATATAATGTATTTGACAGCTCAAGAGTCGACGGGGAAGCAGGGCATGCTAGGACCGCGTAAGATGTACCTGGCAGTACAGCCGGCGCCGACGCCTACGCCGAGCGCGCCGCCCCCACTCGCCCCCGTAGCGGCCCAGCCTGTGTCCGCGCTGCACTCGCTACATCCGCTACACCCGCTACCCGTACACGCTACACCGCATCAGGTAATATACTACTATTAAAACTAAACTCCACCGAGAGAATATCCCAACATTATTTATTATTAACACTGTGTTTCCGTCTCTATATAGTGGTTCATATACATTAACGTAAACTCTATACTTGTACTTTAGAATAAATTAGAATATAATAAACAGTATGTATATGTTTAGTACTCAAATGCCAAATTGATTTCAAATTTAGTAAACAAGTGAAATTCACACAAACCTAGGAGTCAGTAACAGTGTGAAGTATACACAAAGTGCGTTCGTTCAAAGTATTAGAGACTTTTTTTTTATGAAAAATCTACTCTTAAATGAACAAAATCGAATAAAATTTTTATCCCTGCAAATGTTACCACTTTTCTGTTTTCTATATGGCTCATAAAATTTTATGACTATGTACTGTTGTATATTTCTCGTAGTTACTAATTAGCCCTGGAGGTTTGTAATGCTTCACAATTTATTTTGGAATTTTACGTATTATTGTTTATTACACTAATTAACTATTTGTAGTTTACATACATACAGTAACAAACACTATTTTTTTGAGCAAGTATTGTCAGTGATTGTGTATTAGCTGTGATTCTTATTGTTTTTATTAAATCATACACCAAAGATTGTATAATTATGCATTATGATTTTTGTATATAAATGATTTTAGTACCTATAATTAGAAATACCATTAATATTGTAATATAGTAAGTACCCCGTAACTTAGTTATATTTATATAATTTAACATTGAACATGTATATTTAAAATTACATATAGAAATAGTCTTAAGAATACCTGATAAATATATTAGTGTACTGGAATGATATAACGGAACGATATGTCACAACAATATTACGCAATTACTTTTATTACTTTGTATACAATGTAGAATAATCAATACAATAACTATAAATACAATCTTTTTTAAATCAAACTTTCCTGGAAAGTAAATTAAAGAAAGCATTAGCCAATGTATGTATATACGCTCCTATATATCAAGAATGAGCAACCCGAAATATGCGGGGTTTGTACAGCCGGTGTCATACTGAAGCAATTTTTTTTTTTTTTCGGTGTGAGTGCGCTATTTGCCTAGCCAGGCCTTAACAGCTTCATTCTGAAGCAGTCCTTACCACGTTTTCAATTTTTTTTAAATATAAGATTCTTTCTATATGCAAACATAATTTTTGGCAGTTAAATTTGTAGATTGCAGAATATTTTATCGTAAAAAGGGTTGTTCGTTCTTGCTATCCATTAATTTAAATGAATATCCAATTAGATTAATGTCGATGATTGAATCTATCATAATCGGTCCGCGGAAAATAAAAGTGTACGTTCTATTTGTAAAGTGTACTTTAAAGATTTGTCATGTAATAATACTGTTAGACATACATTATTTGTATTCGCGATTTCTTTTGAAGATCGATAAAATAAAATTAAACGCATTCATTGTTATTTTCGTAATGAATTCGATACTGAATCGAACTTTTTTTTTGTTGCAACAGATGTTGATTGATACACGACGATAAATAATACATTTTATAATAAAATAATATAATAGCGCAATAAAGTCTTAAGAATATCTCAACGCAATATTGATTAATTATTACTATTTTAAAATCTCTTTTTTACGGATATATTTTTAACTTTGATTGTTTTTTAAATTAATTAGCATAGATCATAAATTCCATGTTAGAAATGACCATACTTTACTTTTTATTATTGAACACTAAGCATGTCGACGTTGAAAGCTGATGTTTTAATCCGACTTCGGATCTTTATAGACTTCAGCGCTTCTTTTTTAGATGCTTCCTTGTCTGGGATACTATAAACGCGTTAAAAGAAAAAAAGATAAGGTCATAAATTAAAATCTTTCAAAGGTAAACAAAAGGCGGTCTTTGTAAATACTGCTCCACTCAAAGAGATAAATACACTTTTCCTGCTGTGACCATTCATTCGAATGAGATCTAAAAAAAACTTTCATAATATGACAGAAATGAAATATATAGGAAAAAAACTTACACTCGAACTTCAGAAATCGAACACCAATAATATTTTCTAAGAATAACAAATCAGAGTGTATCCCAAATTAAATTTGTTCTTATCTGCATACAATAAAAACCGACATTCATTAACCCTAAAAATTAAAAGGTTTATTCGCATCAGAAAAAAAAAGTAAGAAATTCAATACCCCAATAAAAAAAAACCGTCAGTCATGATTGATCACAATAATAACTCATATTTGTTTGTCCCAGAAAACAGTCCCTTTCATTATCTTACGCCCAATCTAAATTTGAAGGAAGCTAATGCAGATTATATTATTGGAGTTATGTTAGTCATTGTGCTAATTTTACACATTTTATAAGTATATGGTACATTTTTAATGGACAAGGAAATCTAATGCGTTAAATGACCTGTGTAACCATTTTAGTTACAGTAATTAGAAATGGGGATGATACAAATATTAAATTTTTCATTAGAATTTAAAAATAATAAACCAGTAAATGATACATATATGAGATTACATTTTTTAAGCATAAAATAGACTTGCCTAGCGAGATAATTTACATTAGTTTACAGATAACCAAATTCTGTAGTAAAAGCTTTAAGTATCGAGAACTCAATGGTCTGAAATTCATTTTTAAATCTGTAAGCTGCGTACACAATATAGATTTTTAAATATAGAAGATAAAGCAACCATGATTTCTATTGATAGATGCAGTGTAAGTTAAAATTCATATATTTTTGTATGTAAATTACTATAGTTGATATTTTACCAAGACTTGATGATAATCGATTACTTGAATGTTGTGAGTATCAACACTTTACGCGACATATTAATATTGTACAATAATTTAACTGATGTATAAATAGTGTTTTGTATAAGATACGTACAGGTGGGTATACAATTTAATTACGTATACATAGTACTCTACGAAAACTAATATATTAATTGCTATTGTACGATTCACGTTGATTTGTTACTTTTAACGCTGACTCGGTAAAACGGTTTGGCATCTTAGTATTGACCTCCATATCTACGTTCTCGAGCAAGAATTATTCGCGTGTGAGGAAAATGCATTTTTACTTTTTAATTGTAATGAACATTTAAGTATTTCCGATATTGTACTATCTGTGTTGATTTCAAATAAAGTATTAGATGTACATGAAGAACATAATAATAGTGGTGGTTCATGTCATTCTTCTTTACATTAGTAATACATAGTAGTAAATAGATTCATTTTGCTATTACTTCGGTAAAAAAAAATGTTTAAGAGCCTAAGCTTTTGTGTTAATAGCAAATTACTCATTGTTCATAATTTGATTTGGATTATCAAACACTTACTCGGAATTATTACAAAAAAGGTAAATACGTATTTAAATACTTGCTTTAAAAAGGTTTCGTACTAAATGCACCGCGCTCACCCAAGACAAGTTCGCATTATCCTTTTTTCGCAAGTCTAACCTACCCAAAGCGAGACAAAAGAGCAACATGGCGAACTTTCAGCGACCGCAGTGAATTTAAAACGTAACCTTTTGTAAGCAAGTATTCAATAACACCCACCGGGTTTAAAAGGAAATATTACCCTATAAATATCCAAAATTATATTGGTCCTAAATTTAAAGTGATCATGTATATAACATTTCTGATAAATCACATCTAGACATGCAAATAGTCCATATTTTATCAATTTAGTTTTGCTATTTAATAACATTTTATATTAATCTCTGCATTGTGAATATCATATTATAAACAATACATTTTAAAGTATTTAAAATTCAATTTATCAAAAATGGTAATGAAAAGTATATACATTTAAATAATTTAGACTTTTCTAACGTGTTAGTAAAAATGATGAAAGTTCTTCAAAATGTATTAGTTAATAATAATTGTTAATTACACATATACTTTGTATTAACGTAACTAAATATATTTGCTGTAGATTCCTTTTCATGGGTAAATTTTAAAATCAATATAATCTCGATTACAGTAATTAATAATTATAAGCCATAATATTTAATTTTATACTATTGTAATAATAACTACATCAAATTATTTTGTTCCTTATGCACATAGTACATAATAATAACTTATAAACTATAATTTCTATTACATCTTAGAGTGCATAGTTACATTTAACTGTCGGAAATCTATATATTGGTATCAAAAATTGCTCATACACCACCTGTATCAAAATGTGTAACTTCTAGCATAACAATTGAATATATTACTTACTAGTACTCTTTGTAGTAACGTTTACTACATTAAATAAAATACTAAAAATTTATAAATGACTTTTATTTCAGTCCTGTTTGGTTTATTACGTTTTTTTTTTGTTTTATAATTACAAACGTTTTGTGGGGGTGTATGGGCAATTCATTATAATATTAAGTGAAATAGTTTTAAATTTTTTATAGAAAACATTAAGACTCCAAGATATTTAAAGATGAATACTAAACGATTTTATTGTTTAATTATATTCTAATTGTGTTCAGTGTCATTCATACATATTCCCACAAACGTATGAATTATGTTTTGTTTTTTATTTAACCCTATTTCAAAACAAAATTGGATAATTTTGTTTTCTTTTTTTATTATTATTTGTCGACTATTTTTATCGATGTGTACATTCTACTTATAGGCTGTTAGCGAAGAAGAACAATTAAAACGACAACCGTTATTAAATGGTGAAGACAAGATAACAACACCTTTGACTCTCAAGGAGGCCACAGTTCTAAACCAAGCAGATATAAAAGATAATATAAACAAAGCAGAAATTGTAAATTCACTTCCAGAAGGTTTGCAGGGTAATAAGTTCGTGCTCACACCAGACTATATTCAGCAGAGTAAGTTATTCAGTGACCAATAAATTTTTAACAACAAACATGTCATGCTTCTATCATATGGTTTTCTCTACTTCGGTATCCTAAAAAAATTTACATAGCAGTATCGAAGATTTACACATTTATTAAAAAACAACATTTGCTAATTTAGTCTCTTTATGTCATAGGGGAAGCTCAGACTAATAAATAAACAATCAAAAAGTATTGTAGATTAGTAGTTTCAGCTAAGATTTAATGAAAGGCAAAAAGCTAAGTTCGATGGAAACTGAATGTATGCGTATTTCTTTATTAGTAATTGAATTACCAGTTTATGTATGTCTAACCTCAAAAATAAATTCTAATTGAAAAGTTTAGTTTCCAAGTACACAGCAACTTCTCGCATTGAAATAACTGTTTAATCGGCCTTTTTGGATAGCTTTGATTAAATTGGATTTATGTCACAATTAATTAAATTAATCAATTACTTTTTTAATATTTTTTTTTTCACAATTAGTTTTTATGTAAATTTTAAAGTTTTTGAAAGAAGATGTTACCTTCAGTTTGTATAGATATATTAAAATCCTACAGTTGATCACAATATAAATTCTGAATTTAAAATCATAATTAACATATTTCAGCAATAAAAAGTGCTCTAAAGCAAGAAAATTTAAATCCTGAAATAGAGGAGAAACTAATACAGCTTCAAAGGTATCAAGAGAAACGTATGAAGCCGGAGGTAAACCCGGAGAAGGAAGCGCGTGTTGCGACTCCTCAGTCGCCGTCGCCTCCACCGCGGCGGAGAGCCACTTCATCTCGACACGATGATGACGATGAGTGGGTGGAGAGTAGTCCCAGGAAGCGGTGTCGCGCTCAGCGTGCTCCTTCGCCGGTACCTAGCCCTGCACCTGTAGTGATCGTCTCCCGACCAACGACACGCCCAATCACACAGCCCTCTGCGACTCCTTTCGCTACTAGTCACGTCGTACCGCACCCCGTGCCCGTGTCCACTGTTGGAATACAGAACACGACAACACCCTCTCCGGCTCCGGTAGTGAACGCTCTCGATGAACGCCGTCGTGCAGCCTCCAATCACTCGCGATTACAGATGATGCTGTTCAAGCATAAAGAAATGCTAAAGAAGGACATTATCAAAAAACGCGGTCTACTTGAAAAAGAACTGGGGGTTGAAATACAGGTAGGAAATATTTTTTTTATTCATTATTTACTTTGTCGTAAATGAAATATAAAAGTTCGAGAATATTTTTTTAAGTAACTTTTCTTCCGGTTTTTAATATTGTTTTAATCTCAGACATGAATGAAGTCTTTAAAATAATTAGTAGACTTAAAAAATTTTATTTCTACCGTTAGCATAGAATTATGACATTTTATTCTCCTAGCGTTAGTATGGACTTAAAACATTTTATTTTCCTGACGTTAGCATATTTTCCTAGCGTTAGTATAGACTTGTACCATTTTATTTTCCCGACGTTAGCATAGACTTATAAACATTTTATTTTACTTAACATTAGCATAGACTTATGACATTTTATTTCCCTAGCGTTAGCATAGATTTATAACATTTCATTTTTCTAACGTTAACATAGACTTATAACATTTTATTTTTCTGACGCCAGCTTGCGGAGTACTTACCGCAGGCACTGTAATTCAATTTTTATATTTTCTTAGACGATTTAAATATTATAATAGATAAAATAATATGACGTTTGTACTTAATTTATTTATTTATTGTTTGTAATTGTTTGGTTTATGGTTGTTCTAAAGTTTTCAATGAAATTGATTACAGAAAGAGTTGTCAGCAGAGTTAGCATTAAGAACACGCGCTGAACGCAACAAACAAGAGGAAGTCCGCGGTGGAAAGCGACGTCCTGCTAATCAAGTTGCAACTCCAAAATCAAACAAACGCACTAGTAAAAAGGAGAAACTTTTGTGTATATGCCGAACCCCGTATGACAATACAAAGTAAGTATATCTGCCTAAATTAAATATTAACATACACAAGTTAAAACTAAGAAGAAAGAAATATCAGACTCGTTACACCTGTCGTAGTCGCAAGCTTAAGCGTGTTGCAGCGTTCTGGGATTAGAAGGTTTATATAAAATCAAGTAAGCTATCGGGGCGGTTGGAATTTGTTCTATCTGGATCACTGTCATCATCCAAATGTTGATAATTAATTATACACATTAATTCTCATTTAATTTGTATCATAGTCGGTTTCAACCAAAATATGTCCCATAATCCAGCGTAAATGTACCCAACCGAGAAATTTTGTAGGCCGGTATGACGGCAGCGACTGCCCATGGATATTTATGTTGATGATCGCAGGTGAGTTTAAACGGCACTCTACTTACCACCAGGTATATTGCCGTTACTTTGCAGTACCGTAACGCAATAAAAAATGTACGCAATTCGCATGCTATAGAAGTTAAACATTAAAAATAAAAATCATATAAATGACACTTTTTTCCCACAGTTTCGTAATACGTAGGTACATACAAGACACATACAAAAACTGTGGACATTATAGTTTATATGTATTATCATACACTAGCGAGCCTGGCGGACGTTGTCCCGCCCTGATAATAAAAAAAAAATTAACAAGTTATATATTTTTACCTTCCTCATGATTCACTTTATTTACTAATGAAAGCCGCATGACAGCATGACAGTCGTTCAGTCGTTTTTGAGATTATCATGAACAGACAGACGTGGTAGAAGACTTTGTTTTATAATACGTAATGATTAACATAAAGCCCGGAATATAATCTTATGTTTATATACTAGTTCTACTTTAGAGAAGTGGGGCCAGTAGTGTGATACGCATGTGAAGGGCGACACAGACGAAGTCGCTGGTGTCAGCTAGTTAGTGTTTTGGTAATCTCATTGGTGACAAAAGTATTTATATTAAACTATAGTGTTCTTATGAATCAGGTTTTATGTTGGCTGTGAACACTGCAGCAACTGGTTCCATGGCGATTGTGTTGGCGTCACGGAGGAAATGAGTAAGACAATGGAAGAGTATGTGTGTCCCGATTGCCGGCGAGCTGAAGAAACCCAGGAGCTGTACTGTCTCTGTAGACAGCCATATGATAATTCCCAGTATGTATCATCTATACTTACTAATAATATTATAAAGAAGTAAAGTTTGTACTATTATAGGAAGTAGTGTAACAAACTACTGGTCCAATTTGAAAAATTCTTTCAGTGTCATTGCTTAATTATTCGAGGAAGGTTATATATCATCACGCTAAGACCAATAGAAGCGGAGCACTAATTAGTAATGTTTCGAAATCGGTTTTTTTTCCTCTTGATAAATTCCGCTGCATGTTAGCGTTAACCCAAAGTGACTATTCCACGCGGACGAAGTCGCGAACAGAGGCTAGTTATTATAATAAAAAATAATTCGTTCCTGTCAACAGCTCAGATATTGATTTCATTCTCAGGAACTGTACTTTTTTTCCTTGATGAAAGATACCCCATACCATTCTCTACACTTCTGAGTCTACTTCTATGCTCGTTTGAGTAGTTGAAGCATAAGAAACATACAAACTCAGATTAATATTTATAGTATTAGTTAGTATATTTTACTCATATCACTCATCATATACCTCATGTCACTTCAAAGCAAATTTTAATATTTTATTTTTAGGTTTTACATTTGTTGCGACCGATGTCAAGACTGGTTCCACGGTCGATGCGTCGGTATACTGCAATCGGAAGCGGATAATATAGACGAATATATATGTCCTAATTGTCAGAAAAACAATTCAGTCAATTATGCTAATATGAAGGAACTCACTCCTAAAGACTTTGAAAATTTAAAGAGGCTCGTCAAACAAATACAATTACATAAAAATGCTTGGCCTTTTATGGAACCTGTGGATCCAAGAGAAGCACCAACTTATTACAAAGTTATTAAAGAACCAATGGGTATGTTTTTAAATACTACTTTTGTATGACCAAAAATTCCATAACGTTCTATACTTCTATGCTAATATTATATAGAGGTAAAGTTTGTGACGTTTTAGGAGGTAATCTCAGGAACTACTGGTCCGATTTGAATAATTCTTTCAATGTTATATAGATTATTTATCGAGGATGGCTATAGGCTATATATCATCACGCTAAGACAAATAGATGTGGAGCGCCAATGAAGAATGTTTAAAAATCAGGGTTTTTTTTATCCCGAGAGCTTCCGCTGCATGTTGTCTATTCCACGCAAACGAAGTCGCGGGCAGAGACTAGTATTTTATAAAATAAATGTAGTTTGAAAAATAATAAAAGAGTCTTTTTTTTGTTTTAGATTTGCAGACTGTGGAACGAAAAGTGAATGAACAAACTTATAGTACGTTAAGTGAATTTATTGGTGACATGACTAAGATATTCGATAATTGTCGGTATTTTAATCCAAAAGATTCTGAATTTTATCGCTGTGCAGATGGACTTGAAGCATTTTTTGCACAGAAAATTAAGTATTTTCGTGAGAAATTATTCGAATCTACACAATGAGATAACAGTGAAGTGTGTTGTGTTCATAAAGTAAATGCATTACTCCACTCGAGTATGAACTAGAAATATGTAATAACAACAATGGATTATTACATTTCCACTATGTTTGCTATGATGATCTGTCTGTAAATTATGAAGATTGTGATGAAATTTGCTAATTTAAATAATTTATATATTTCATTGAAGTTATCTATCGAGTAGTCAGTTTCGGTTTCAAGTATTTATTGTATTTATTACATTTTCACAGTATACTGTCCTAAGGCTGACGCTCTTTAGGTTTCACGCTCTTGACACTTAAAACATTATGTATACAGTTGTGAGATATTATGTTTGCTAATATAAATTAGCAATTTTAGTTACTTTAGATAATAGAGTAAGGTAAAAATATTGTATGTAAGAAATAAATTTTTATTATACGCTGCATTTTTTTTTCACTATATGTGATTTATGAATTTTTAGGTTCCTTCCACATAATATTTACACTAATGCACGTCCGAAGTGATAATCTTATTATATTAAACTAAATAAGAAGTATGTATATCTATTATCTTACTAGTAGGCGCCCAGTGGTCGACATTCGACCATAGTTATTTGATTTTTTTAAGTTTGAACTTTATTAAGGTTCTTTTGTCCAAGGGTATATTTCTATAATCAAAGGTTTTCATCATGGCTACTCAGTTATTTGCCATGATCTTTAATTATATAAACATTTTAAAAAATCTATGCGTAAATGAAAATTGAAATTAATTATAAATTTGAAACAGGTCACGTGGTAAATTTTAAGCAAACATAACATTACGAAAATAAAGAAATTTATCGCAACCCATGACACAATTTTCAATAAATTTTACACGACACCATGGGTGGGTGGTATTTCTGGGTGATATTGAATTAAATGTAGTCTGTTCATTATGAGAAATAGTAATATGCCCAGTGTCATCGTTTGAAAAAGTAATGGATGCACAATACACTCAAATAGTGAATCCAAGACAAAGACGTATTTAATACTACCATTAGCTTTTGAAAATAAATTATTTTTTGTAGATACATGAGGTTGAATTGCAACATTGTAACCGCGAAGGTCTAAGTCATGGATTACTTTTATGAAAAAAAACTTATTTTGATTATACAAAGTATTATTTGGCTCATTTTTTTATTAATTCATCATTTGAAACGAGTTCACCATAAAAAATAATAAACATTACAATAATTGTTATATTTTATATCATTGTTAAATGTAGGATGAAAAATGGTATTTAGAACGAAGAGTTAAAAAATACATATAGACTACGTTCCACTAGAAGCTCGCAACGCTCACGACCGCGAGTTTTCCCGTTCCACTAGCTCGCGAGCGTTACGATCGTAAGAGCTAGTGGAACGCATTTGTGGGCGTTTTGAGCGTTCAGATAAATGATAAAAATGGCCATCTAGAAAAAATAAAACAAAAGCTTTGAGAGGTTAAGTTACACTTTGTAAGTCTTAACAGTAAATTCATATAATTATTAAATTTATTTAAGTATATTAAAGAAACAATGTATAATTCAATTTTTTTTATTTTAACTATCATAAAAAATGACCTTATTTGTTGAATGAAAAATATTAAATTATCATGAAATGATTATAAATTAATTTTTAAATTGAATTTTAGAATTCACAACATTTTTCAAAAGAAGTAAAATGATCAAAACTTTATTAACATATTTCATTTACGTATTTCAATAGAATATGTTATTTAATATAAATATCCTATACCGTATCAAGTAATGACATTTTCACGGTCGCCATCTTTATTGAAAATCCCGCCAATTTTGTCAACGCTCACGTCGACCCAACTCCAGGTATGGGGCGTCTTGAGATTCGCGTGAGCGTATGTTATGACGTCATCAATGACGTTTTCACCACGACCGCAACGCTTGCGGTTGTCTAGTGGAACAGCGAAAAGGGCGTTGTGAGTGTTGTGAGCTTCTACTGGAACGGGCCTATTGTCGAGCATAGCAACCTCCTTCACAGCCTCTTTTGAACTTCGTAATTATTGACGGCTGTCAAAATGTCTTTTTTTTTCAGTTTTTGGCGGGATCTCTGTCTGTCATGTAGTGGATTTTATATTTTATTCATAATCTTGTGTTATTAGACTCTATATTTTGTAAATTTGGTGGTGTTTTACGTAATATAGTTAGTTTATTGTGCATAAGTGAAGTGAATGGAAAATAATACCACGGAGCATGAAATTCTAAGATGCCACAAAAACTCCCTGGAAGGTTCTAACAAGGGATCCACCATCTTGTTAGAATATTGACTGACACGATGCTTATTATTGAAGTGATTGCACGATGCTTGTAATATTATTGACTACGTGACAATGGCAGTAATAATCTGAATGATTGATTGCCAAAAATAAAGATAAAAAAAATGTCTTTTTTATTTACATGTGTGTATATGTTGTGTAAAATTCAAGCAGTAGTGTGAGTAGTACATATTTTAATAAATTTAATGTACTTCTAATGCCTCTTATACAAAATAAACAGCTTTCTGCACTTCTCCGCCATATAAACTTTAACTATGCAAAATTTCAAGTTCACCCGTTCCCGGCAAATAGGTTAAAAAGGGGTACAATTTTTTTGCTTCACGTATTAATATATAGATTTTAGAAATAGTCTTGGGTAAACAGTAGCGTTCAGATGTGTGTATATATATATATATATATATATATATATATATATACGTTATCTGTAACTGCATTCGATCGTAAAGATTAATATTATATTTTAGGTTAGGTCGTAGAGAAATACCTGTCCTATTGGCGAAAACTCTTATAACTAGCTAGCAAATACATTAATGCACTTTTTTTTTCGAACTGACTACGCTATTGGCCTTACTAGGCCTTTACAAGTTCACCGGACTATTATTAATGCACTTCCTATATCAGAATGAATATAAGCAGAAGCAATAAACATGAGCAATATATCTGTTGGTGACTCTTTTTCATGCTTGGTCTTATCTATGCTCACATCGACCCACCTCCAGACATGGGCGTCGTAGCTTCGCGTGAGCGTATGTTATGACGTCATTAATTACGTTTTCGCCACGACCGCAACGCTTGCGGTTGTCTAGTGGAACGGCGAAAAGGGTGTTGTGAGCATCTAATAGAACGCGCCCAAAATGGCATTAAAAGAATTCCACAGGTCGCCCGTATTTTATATAAGGTACTCTGTGGCCCGTATTTCGAATGAATTGCGGCAAAGGAATGCTCATATGCATCTGTTTCTAATTGTTGATATAATCGTCATAGTGTATACTGTATAGCAAGATGATGTCAAATAATACATTCCAATGAATTGAATCGAGAGGTTCATAAAAATTCGGAATACTCAAAATAATGACCACCCTAACATTACATATAACGTCGGCACAACTCGAGGTTAAATAAATGTCAATTTTAGATTTATGCAATAGTATTTTAATTTTGTACTTTATTAAACTCTTGATAATATAATGCGCAAGTTTGATCATACGGCTATATACAAAGAGGCCTAAAATATTGACGAGGATTGTAAATTCGAACTCTTACAATCAAGATTGCTTGATTTAAAAACGCACGAATTCTGATATGTGTACATTCTGATTGTTCTTCTCTTGTAGGCACAACACCAGATGCGTAAATTCCGTTTTTCAGTTTGCATTAATTTTATAAAGACATCGATTCTCTTTATGACAGACGGAATAATGAATAAAATACACTCGGTAGTAAGTTCGTTCGTTAAAAGTTTTAATTTAAATGTATTAGAAACTTCGGCAATAAAATGTGTAAATGTAGATTTCCTGAGCCAACGTTTTAAATTTGTAGCCGAAAAATGTTATTTCTATAAAGGGGTTGCTGCACTATAAATAAATGTATATTAATACACGGCACATCAGCTTGGACTGTGGTCTATATACATCTTCATGGATTGTACAGCTTTACTTGTAGAGAGAACTAAACTAATTTCTTTCGAATATGAGGGCAAAGAATGGGGTGTGGCTGTGTCGTGGACACGGCCGTTTGTTGTACGTGAATACGTTTCGTAACAGGGGATATTTTCTATATAAATGATTATTATTAATGTATGTCATAATCATAAGAAGTCCTCCGGGTTTCTATGTTTTGTTTATGATGGCAGCTGCAGATGTGCTGGAACTGTCGTTGATTCGCTCGGCCGCATTCACTTATTTTACGTTGCCTGTACTGTTTGACTCGGTCATTTGGTGTTTGTTTTACTGGCACCATTCGATTGGTATTGAGATGATCTTTCCAACCCTATACGATTTTTGTATTTGTATTTGAGTCTTCGACGTGCATAGGCCGACATTATATATTTTTTTATTTTAACTCCTAATTATATACACAGTCACGATTTTACACTAATGTTTTAATATACAATCGATAGACTTTGACAAGAGCTGACGATTTAAATCCTAAACAGGCGTTGTAGCTTTACCGAGTTGAAAGTCATGCTAAATAGAAATCTCAAAACGTTGCAGAATGACCTCAAAATGGCACTTCCCTCCCGTTGCGTGCGATTTCTTACAGTCCTGACTTAGTGTAATAAATTCTTTGACCCTTTAGCTATCCAGTGGTATAATAGAGAGTATGGTAGAGAATAGATTCGAATCTACATTTCCAAACTTCATCCCGTGATTTTGTTATCATTGGGTTTTTTGAATTGCTCCTATTTGATAGCATTTTTAAATACCTATTCAAAATCCTTCCTATGTGTACCTACTGTGTGCATGTATGTTGGGTGATCTGTTTTGTGAAAGTTTCATTTATATTGTCTGTTCATTTATATTTCTAATCCTTTTCAAATATTCTAAAAAGTTTGTCGCGGACTATACTTGCTAAGATTTGTGACTAGGATGATGTCAATTTACCGACCTTGTCGAGTGGTTAAACGGTATTTTGGCATCAAAAGCGGCATTTTATTTGCATAGCCACTAAAATACTCCATCTATTATTTTGACGTGACAACGTCTTATAAATTGGTTTGCCGGGTGACACTTCAAGAAACTGCGTTACGCTCCGCTCACGTTATGCGCTAACAATGAGAGCGAGTGAGAGGCACGCGTCCCTTCCACTCGGGCATGGTTAGCCCGCCTAAGAGCGAGAGAGACTACTATACGAATGAATATTCACATTAAAATTATTTTACCACTCAAAGTCGTTGTCACGTAAAACTTTCGCCCGTATACCGACTTTACAGGCAACCAATTTTTTTCTTATAAAGTAGTATATGTAGACTGAATAAAATTTACATATTTTTAAAATTAGTTTTATAAATTTCGGAATGTAGCTAATTTTATCAATACGTTACTCAATTCTATGATGTTAGGTTTGATAAGTATAGAGGATCCATGGACTTATTATACTGATATATTATGCCCATGGTAAGACCTCTATCAGCCATATAATTATTCTGTGACCTCTACTCAACCCTACTATGTATAAATAAATGTTGAGTTTTTGGCGGGGTTTTAGTCTGTCATGTAGTGGATTTTATATTTTATTCATAATCTTGTGTTATTTGACTATATATTGTGTAAATTTGGTGGTGTTTTACGTAATATAGTTAGTTTATTATGCATAAGTGAAGTGAATGGAAAATAATAACACGGAGCATGAAATTCTGAGATGCCACAAAAACTCCCTGGAAAGGTCTAGCAAGGGATTCACCATCTTGTTAGAATATGGATTCACACGTTGCTTAATATTGGAATGATCACACGAAGCTTGTGATATTATTGACTACGTGATAATGGCAGTAATAATCGGAAAGATTGATTGCCAAAAATAAAGTTAAAAAAAATGTATTGTATTACCTATGCCCTCTCTATGATCACTCCACAGATCTTGTTATCAACCTGAAGTTCTTAGCAATAATAATGATCGTAGACTCAAGACTGTTACAGTCTGCAATTGAAGATTCTAGCGCTAACGACGATACGTTAAATGTATTTTTTTATATAAATGGTTATTAAATTCGATGTCTAAATAAAAAAAAAAGTAAAATAACAAAAACATTTGTTTGTTCAACTGGTGTCCTTTGAACCATTGTGTAGTTGTCAACATTGGTTTATTTTTTCAACTTCACCGTTTGGCACAATATGTGTATTAGCCATTGAGAAATAATTTTAATGTATATTAAAAATCCTTAATAATATTTAGAATAATATCATTCACTTACAAACTTTAGCGTCGCATTAAATTTTATTATTAGTATTATACACAGCCTTCTTTTCATAAGAATTTTCTTTATGCTTTATTTTGACAGTCAATTTATCCATAGTGTATCCGATTAGTAAAAGGAGAGGTTATGATAAATGTTTACTGCATAATTTTGTCGAGTCAGTATTCTGTGGGTTATTTAGGATAAAATTTAGTGATTCATCTATAATTTCAAAAACCTTTAACAAAATGTTAGTGACTTTGAAGACACTTCAACAACAAACATTTCAAATTGAAATCGACCCAGAAGAAATCGTTAAAGCTCTCAAGCTTAAAATTGAAGTCGAAAAAGGTAAAGATTATGCCGCCGATAATCAGAGGCTTATTTATGCAGGGAAAATTCTGCTGGATGATAACAAGTTAAGTTCGTATAATATAGATGAAAAGAAGTTTATTGTTATCATGGTAACGAAGCCTAAAACATCGGAAGTGCAGCAGAGTTCATCCTCCGCAGCAGAGGCTGGGGAAAGTGCTTCTACTGAAAGCGGGGATGCTAAAACCGATACTTCTGTCGAGGCTCCAAAAAGTGCACCAGCTGCAGAGCCAGAGCTTGCTACAGAACCACCTGTGGCATCTGGTGACCTTGACTTTGAATCGACTGTCCAGAGCATTATGGATATGGGATACAACAGACAGCAAGTAGAACAAGCCTTGCGTGCTTCCTTTAATAACAGAGAACGAGCTGTAGAGTATTTAATTACTGGCATTCCTGAAGAATATTTCCAGGAACAGGAAGTCGAGGAAGGTTCTGAAGAGGATCCTTTGGGATTTTTACGTGATCAACCACAGTTCCAACAAATGCGTGCAGTCATTCAACAAAATCCAAATTTATTGAATGCTGTACTACAACAAATTGGTCAAACTAACCCAGCATTGTTACAAGTAATCAGTCAACATCAACAGGCTTTCGTAAGAATGCTTAATGAGCCAGTAATACCCTCTGCTAGTGGAGTTACTGTAGATGAGAGTGCAGTTGATGTTCCACAGCCACAGCAACCACGTAATGTAATTCAGGTCTCACCCCAAGATAAAGAAGCTATTGAAAGATTAAAAGCACTAGGATTTCCTGAACATATGGTCATACAAGCATATTTTGCATGTGAAAAAAATGAAAATCTTGCAGCTAACTTTCTTCTGTCACAAAATTTTGATGATTAAAGTTTGATAACTGAATAATGTATGAAGTTGATAGACAAAATTATAAAAAAAATATTTAAATGTGTTCCGTTTTTAATCTTACAGTTTACTGCTTTATACTTCATGTGAAGTTTTAATATCCTTACATTTTGTTTTAGTGTGTTAATTTTCTTGTTTACTTTGTTTTTGAATATATGCTCAAAACTGTAGCCTCCTATTAATATATGCATAAATAAATGCAAAAATAACTACACTATATTTAAAATTTACTTATTGAAAGTTGTTGAATTATTTGTCTTCAGAGCATGGATTTAATAAATACATTATAAAATTTAGAAATGACTGAGTATTTATTGTAAAAACCAATTTGTAATATGTATCAAAATTTAATGAAAATTTATACAGGATATTTAATTATGTGAAATCTGAGGTCTGTTGATTTAAATTTTGAAAATTACTTCATACCTTGGTACTATTTTCACATTATTATGCTGTGTTAATATTGTGAATACTACAAGTCATATTCATAAAATGTAGTCAGGATATAATATTATAGTTTTAATTATATGTTGAATTAAAAGTAGGCCAATGATAGGACATTCAGTAAATGAGAAAACTGCACTATATACATCAAACAGTTAATATTATTATTTATAAATAGCACTAAGTTAACATAAAGAACTATGTCAGTATAAACTTTATTCTTTCTAAATTTAAAGGCACTTTCCACAATGTCTATTAATAATTTATAAAACTATGTCACTTGCCATGATTGATAATGTGCAACACAATATACATAAATAAAATCTATACACAGATACATACCTGTGTTTAATATAAACAATTATGTTACCATATTATCTAATTAGAACACATTATAACAATCATGGTAAGTAAATACATAAAATCTTACATTTAAATCTGGTAGTCAACTAAATTACCCTTTCACAGATAGGTTTACATACAATATACATAACAAATATTGTGGATGATAAACAAATACATCAGATACTTGTCCTGAAGACAAACAAAATACATAAAATATAAATATGTTATTGCCAAACACTTTAGCACTTTAATATACCTGTAAATATGGAGCTATGAGATTAACATAAACAAATATATTTAGTGTATCACTAAATAATAAGTTTATAAAAATAAAATGCACAAAGTTTATTTAAAATCAAGTTCCTATCAATCCACATTTAGAAACAATAGATATATGTATATACAGGATACTCTTTTATACATTCTTTACATATTCTGTTTATTTATACACAATGTACAAAAAAAAAATGTCATATAATGTTTATTCATTCATAACATGTACGACATATATAGAGATATTTTAGAACTGTACATTGCAATATGGCTATTGCACAAAATAACTAAAATATTAACTTTGGCTTATCCATTACAAACACCTGTGTGGTGTCAAATATACTAGTCAACTTATATAGGGTACTTTTATCACTTCAGAATCATCCATCACAGACTTGTGTGAAATATTATTAGTATAAAAACAAACTATTTGTAAACAACAAATATTAAGTAAAAAGGGATTCCGGCAAGTTAACTGACAAACAATCATAATTAAAAATTAATTGTGTAACACAGAGTAGAATTAAAATGGCATCCAAGTTTGATTTTCCCCTGTAATATTTTGGAATGGTAAACAAAATTGTATTTAACATAAATTTCATAAAAGAAGCAAAAATTAATTACAAATGAAAATAACTTATATGGGTGTTCCCTGCCTCTCTTCTATAAGCTTTATAAAGGTAAAATGATATTAAAACAACAACAGAAAATTCTAAACAGATTAACAATTATACAATAATTATCAAATCTAACAATACTTTATGAAACCAAATTATGCTGGACTTACTTTTGATAAACAGTTTGAAACAATTCTGTTTAGATTTAACATTAATTAACACGATAATCTGTTATACCACCTAGCACATAAGTACATTTTATAGCATGTGCCGTTTGCTCTCACCGGCAGGGCAGCGGCGTACCCAGTTACCCGGCTGGACCTCATTCTGTTTTTTGTTGGCAGTATAATTCTTTCAAAGATTTTAATTCTTCTATAAGTGCTTTATTTTGATTTTCAAGGACGGCAACTCTATTTTCCAGACATTTGATGTATTCCTTTTTCTTGCGTCGACATTCTCTAGCCGCCTCGCGGTTCTTTAATAATCTTAGTTCACGTTTTCTAGTTTGATCTTCTAGCATGGGTCCTGCAACGTTAGCACGAATTATTCATTTTTTTCGATAAATATCTATAACTCTATTACAGTGAAAAACACCAAAGATAGTATTAACGTAACTAACCGGGCACATAAAACTGTGCATCTTGATTTGTCGCGTATTGTACGATTGCTCCGCCACCGGCTGCACCCGATACGGCTAACGTGTGTAACCCGCTTTCTGTCTGCAATGCTCCAGCTGGAATAACTGCAAATAAGGTTTTGCCTGAAAAACTATTTGTATACATGGACAACAAACATAAGAAACATTTATAATTTCAGTCATCAATTATAGTCATAAAAAAACTTTTGCCGCTCTCCAATAACTTTATGAAGATAATGTTTTGTTTAATATAAAAGTAGACATGTTCCACATGAGGTCAACAAAAAGTACTCTCGTACTTGAGTTTAAATAGTACAGTATACTTTAGTACTTCTAATACTCAACAATTTTAAAGTATTTAAATTTGAAAAGTGTTACGTATTTATATGGCGACAATGTTAACCTTAAAATGATAAAATTTTAATCCTTTATATATATTAGTCTAGTAAAATACTTGAAGCTTTAAAATCAAATACTCTATCCAATATTAATTCACATATTCGTGGCATACCATTAAAGTATGTACATATTAGCTTTCCAAATGAAAAGAAAATCGACTTTTTGCTTAGTTGTATTTGATTAGAGTCTCCATTTATATACTGATGTCCGCATTGAATGCAGATTTGGTAAAAACACTCCTAAAATCTAGTCCATACAAAGATTGTGCTCAGACAAAATCACATCATATATACATATAATTATAATGACAAAGATAAAATTGGTTATTTACAATATTTATACGATAAACAGTGTCAATCTATACAAACAATAAAAGTGTATTTATTATTATTAATTTTGAATTTTTCGCTACGTAACGGTCAGGTTATAATTTCGTCACACATCCGGGATGCTTTGATACCTAATAACGTGTAGCAAATATGTATGAAAATAACAAAGTAATCATATGCCTGAAAAATAGTGTCATGTAGAAAGTACTTCAAATTTCAAATGTGGTAAGTTTTTATTGGAAAAATTATATATGACTTATATTAGAAAGTTCAATACACTCTAAAATAATAGTTAATTTTATGTAAACTCCCCCGATATATGCATAAAATTAGTTTCTGGAATATATTGCATCATTACACTAATTACATTTCTGATCCTGGTTATAAAATAAAGAACCGTCTCCCTATAAATGTAGACTTTTTATCGCAGAATCTAAGAATAGTTCTCAAATATCATTGTGAAAGGAAACCTTTATTTAAAAATAAAAATGTTCAAATATTTGAAGAAACTTCAGACAAGTAGGTAAAGGTTAATTGTGAATGTTTTCAACATAAACTTAGAATACAAAACAAAGAAAGTCTGACATCGATTACGAAAGACAAGACATTGTTAACAAGAAATTAATGGTGCTTTAGAGGTCGCTTCGAAGAGCAAAAACACGACAAAAAAGGTGTGGTGTAATTTTATTTTGACTTAAAATAATTCAGAGTGAAATCTCATATAAACAATTTATATGAAAACATACTCGGTTTTATTACAAAAAAATTATTATTACTATCAGCGCAGCGGTGGCGCTCACCTCCATCAAGTGTTTAGGTTAGGGACACATTGAGGAATAATAATTGTATCTTATTGATTAAATCTTCTAAAACAGAACATAAAGTATGCTACATTTTTTTTTTCATCCTGAATATTCTATTCTATGCAACGAAGTACATCTCCTAGATTATTCAATTTCAACGATTTATTAGGATATACGTTTATATAAATGCAACAATTATAGGATAGAAAAAAAAATCATCTCCATAGTTAAAATTAAATATTACTATGAAAACAATAGCAACAGTAACATGTAATAAACGGCTGAGAGCATCACGTCATTCTATGTACCTGTTTGAGCCAAATTACGTCATCGAGTAGAATAACAATAAAGTTAGAGGTAAAATACTGCTATGATGACAAGTTTTTTGTTATGTAGTATAATGGAATAAATATTGAAAGAATATTAGATTTTATATTTATTAAGTGGAGTTAAAGATTTTTACTATATATAATGTTTGTAATTATTCCTTTATAAACTACGAATTCAATTCAATTATGTGGTATGCCAAAAAAACAGGCATATAGGCTAGGCTCAGTGTCCTTTAGGTCATTTAAGTAAGCTTGATATTAATAATATAATAATGTATGTAAAATAATAGCAAACATTATTTTATAAATGCTATAAACTTAATTAAACGAAGTATCTATAATTACTTTTATTCTCTATTTTGGTAGGAGCATTCTTAACTTATAAATTATATATTCTTGATTTCACTCCTTTAAGTTTCAATTTTTGAAATTTCTTCAATAAACAATAATTCTTGCCTGGCAGTTTGGAAAAAAAAAATTCAAATGTAAACAATAAGGTTCTTGTTTTTTTCTACTTAGAATTGAGAATATGTAAAAATATTCGTGTTTTTATCTACTTTTTGTGGGAAAAACAAATTCATGAGATCAAGCCATCTATAAAATTTGATAGACTTATGGGACTAAAACCCGAAACCCCCTTAATTTTAGACAGATACCCAGATTGCCAGACCATGGATGTGAATATTAAGTAATAAGCCATTATTATAGCCAAAATTCATCTAAATGACGCAACACTAAATTTCTTCACTAATAACAGGATGAACTAAAGAGTATAAATAATTATAAACCTAGACGTAAGGAGAAACAGTATAATATACCATTAAACATACATAGCCCAGGAAAACTAAACTAAATTAGTCACAAAATTATTCACAGCTGAAGGTGAGAGGGACAAATATGGCATATCCCTCAAAGCTGGTGGTTATGAGCTATGTCAACACAGTGAATAAATATGGATGATGTGTTGTAACAGGTTAGTTACACATGTTGCACACAGAAACAAATAGTGTCTCAACACCGGCACATTTAACTGACCTGGTGCAAATGACAAAGAAGATGACAGCGACACTTCAGTCTCACATCCTGGTTTAGACCCCATGCGATTTTCTGTAATATCATCATGTTCTTGTACTCATGTGTAATTCTTTTTTATTTTCACAGTAGTACTCTTCAAAGACATTTGACCAAATCAATGATTAAATAAATCCAACATTTTTAGATTATTTTAGCAATTGTTAGTCCATATTATGAAATTTCCTATGAATAATATAGCAACTGTAATTCACAAAGTTACACTACAACCAAATAAAAATTACATTTGTATATAGACTACTATTGCAACCGTAAAATCAAATAGATATAATTAAATGCAACTGTAAAAAAAAATATATATCTATGTAAACTGTATATCATTGGAATATTACTCTATAATACATGATTATATTCTTTTCTAATTTTATTTAGATTTTTTACTAGGCTGAATTGTAAGCTTTGTCAAATGTAGTCACAGTAATAAATATAGCAGGTATCAATTAGTAATTCTGAGAAAAATATGCTAGAGATTTCAATAATTCATGATAAGTGTTCAATTATATTTCTTATCATTTATTAAGTTCAAGGTATATAATTAATCTGGACAATCAGGTAGAAAATAAACATGTTCATTTCTATTAATTACAATTGGCTATTTAAAGAGGCAGTTGATTTACATTCATTACATTTTCAGTAAGATCATTGATATATATATATCTTTAGTTCATAGTTATAATATAGATATTTCATATTGGTGACAGGGTTTCCTACTTAAAAACTGTTTTCAAGTGGCACAACTATATTTCAACATTCTTAATATAATATTAGAAATTTATGAAAATAGTTCCTAACGTTTTTATACTCTCAAAATAAAAATATTATGATAGATAAAGAATACCTATGGTCCTCAACAGGAATTAGTGTTTAAGTATTACTCATCATATAATAACAACCTTAAACATAATATAACCATTGAATTTTATTTAAAAAATTATTGTCCTCTCATGTTGTCTATCTTTGTTCTTCATGGCATCATACCGTAACTTTAAAATTATAAATATGTACTTCTTATTTGGTACTTAAATAGTTATTTAATTTCAATTCAAACATTATTAAATCCTGTAGCCATAATATTAAGGATGGTTTTCAAATAATTTTGCATATCTTATTGCCTTGTTTAGATTGACTGGTATGATCTATGCATATAACTTAAGTAATACATGCATATTATAAGATAATGGTTTTATATTATTATAAGTCAAGCACAATCTTTATAGTATGTGTAACAATACCTTGTTAATCTGTTTATTAACTTATATTACTATGTTTAGGGTATTCTTGACTTACCTGCAATTTCTGCTCCTCCAAGGTCACTGAGAATTTTTCGATAGGATGGGCGCCTTGTTAACATTTCTCTGTATTTCCGTTTCGGACTTTCATCATCGCTACAGCTATCATCACTACATGATTGGCCTTGGGTGTTCACAAGTGAATTTGGTTCTGGTTTTATCTAGAAAAACATAAATACTTTGTTTAATGCTTTACTTTATTATAGTATTAGTACTATAATGAATTATTTGTATAAAGAAAACATTTAAATATATCTATATTACTTTATAAGAAACTATTGCATACAAAGTAAAACATTTATTTGAAAATTAAGATTACTTAATAGGCATAAGAGCATTAGTAAAGAAAACAAACTGACAAAATACACTGATTATTTATTTATGCTAAACAATATATTATACAAATCTAAGCATAATATTAAAATAAAAAAAAAACACAGGCAATTTAAAAATATTTATTTACCTGTAATGTTTGGAGTGTTCCTTGTGTAGTGTGTATAACAGAACTTGGCTTACTGACAAGTATAACATTTCCCTTTGGTAACTGCACTTGTTGTATATTTGATGCAGTTTGTATAACTGATTGTTGATTAGGTTGTATTACAGATTGCACCTGAAAGTTAGACAATATTCAAAAAATAAACACAAAGATAATGTAAACAAATAACATTATGACCAATAAATTCAGCATTCATACACTAACTGTTTAACAATAATTCTATTTTAATAACGAATATAAAAAGACAGGATAATATATATAAAAATATAGACCTGTGCAGAAGGAGCTTGAGTGGGTAACGTGAGCTGCACAATGCTAGTGACGGCAACGACGTGAGCGGCGCCACCACTCGCGGAGGAGCTCCCACTCGCCAGTGAGTCTGCGGAACCAGCACCGCCAGCGGTACCGTTCTCTTCGACCATTCCTTCCATTCCCACTAAGGTCACCTAAAATTCAAGGTCAACTGTCTGTGCATTCCTTGTTCTTCCGACACCCTCAATGAGGAAAACGCTTGGTTATAACATTATCTGGTTCTCTTACGATGACACTTCACAGGAAAACCCTAAAACGGAATCATCGCGTCACACTCGGGATGCGGAATTTTCTATTGCGTCTCATATTTGTAACATATTATTTCTGTGTTTTGATCATTGTAGAGTATTTTCAACATCATATGGAACATACATAATTTGTGAATCCAAATATACGCGACCATGACAGGTCGCAAGTTTTGTCTTCACAAGCACTCACCAGTTACGTATTCCTCGTCACCGTCTATGCTGCGTCCGGAGTGGGCGAACGGGATGGTACGTAGTAGCCACGTCAACTACGAGAAGACTCGTCACTGGCGGAGACCTATGATCTTGTATGCGTCATCACAATATGGCCGAAATTGTCAAGCGCATGCGCAGTTTTCATGGTTTATCTCCTTTTTATTTTATGTCTATGCTACAGGTATGGAAGTTAGAACACACTACATACGAAATTGTGATTTGGCATCCTGTGAAAACTGAAATTATCTGTTCTCTACACAATCACAGAATCCATAGATAAAGAATATGAAAACGTAAATCTGTATTCCAATCATTTACCTTATTATTTTTTATCGTGGAGTGGACTTAGTTTTTCCCTCTATGTTTTTTATTTATCTCTGATTTCATACAACCCTATAATATCAAATGGTCTGTAGTCATAACAGAGTATCTAGCAACACTGTAATTCATCTAGTCTACAGATCAAAGAGCATAAGAACTACAGATGGTTTTTTTGGCGGGATTTTAGTCTGTCGTGTAGTGGATTTTATATTTTATTCATAATCTTGTGTTATTTGACTATATATTGTGTAAAGTTGGTGGTGTTTTACGTAATATAGTTAGTTTAATATGCATAAGTGAAGTGAATGGAAAATAATAACACGGAGCATGAAATTCTGAGATGCCACAAAAACTCCCTGGAAGGTTCTAGCACGGGATCCACCATCTTGTTAGAATATGGTTTCACACGATGCTTAATATTGGAATGATCGCACGAAGTTTGTGATATTATTGACTACGTGACAATGGCAGTAATAATCGGAAAGATTGATTGCCAAAAATAAAGTAAAAAAAAAAGAACTACAGATGAAATAAGTACCGGTACGAAATAAGTCTGTGGAAATAATAAGAATGAGGATATTAGTTTGTTTATTGTTAGTTCAAATCTGGTTTTGGGGTGAAAATTTCTTATAAAATATTTTAATCGATCTAAAATTATCTAAATAAATCTAAAATATTTCTCTTATAACATAATGCCATCTAAAAGTTCTTTTGAAAACCAATACGAAGAATATTCAACTACAGTTTCTAATACGTTATTAAATAATTCTAAAGATGCGGTACGTATATGTACTATTTTTCTAAGTCAAAAACGAAATATTTATTATAATGAATGTATACGTAATTTCATCTTATTCCATTTTAGATATCCGAAAAATTTGGTGCAAAATTAGAAAATTTTAAAATAACCAAAATGTCTCAAATAATTGAAATGGAAAGAGAATCATATGATGGAACTATTTACACTGGGTCTACTGGTGTCGCCCTGTATTATTTAATGTGCTCATGGAGGAATAACAGTAACAAAGATAACTTAAAGGTCTCATGATAATATTACGTGAACTTTAAATATAACAAGTGTTACACACTTAACAACCACACCTATATAAATGTAAATATATTCTTCCAATTGTAGGATCTGTACTCATTTCAAATTGCTTTCAATAAGATCCTACAATGGAACACTATGACCATACTATCCAACATCTATTTAATAGTTTAATAAAGAGACTTCATTGCTCACAAGGTATTTCAGCTTACATATATTATTTTTCAACATAACAATTTTGGCTGTAAAAAATATTTTATACAAATGTTTGAACTCAATTGCACTATTAAAATTGTTATAATGAAAATAAATGTTTTAAAGACATACAACAAAAAATGGGATTGTAAGTCTGCATCAACAACCTAAAATTGATGTGCAAAAATTGTTTGCATACTAATATAAGATATTAAACGTCAACTCCACAGCATCTTTTTAAACCTGTAATTCCTTATGCAATTTCAGACCGCAATGGAATACATAAATTTAGACAACTTAAAGGGGAAAAGAATTAGTTTTCTTTGTGGAGATGCTGGCCCTCTTGCTTTAGCGACTGTAATATCATACAAATTTGGTAATAAGCGACCTGATATGATGCCTGATTATAAGATTTTAGCACAAAGGTATTTTTTGCTGCTGATGTAATTCTATTTTTCTATTTCATTCCTTCATTGAGATCTATAGCTTCAATATTTATCATCTTTTTTATATCATAGGAGGCAAACAAACAGGTGGGTCACCTGATGTTAAGTGATTACCACCATCCATAGACATAGTCCGGTGAAAATGTTAAGGTAGTCCAGTGAAGCTGTTAAGACCTTGCTGGGTCAATAGCGTAGTCATTTCATAGACACTTGCAACACCTGGAGAGTTACAAGTGCCAGCCTTTGTTTGAGGGAAGCTGGGCCTCTGGCATTTTCACTGATTGAACGAAACCTAACAATGCAAGTACTGTTACTACACATTGATGTTCTGTGAGAGGGTAAACTGCCCCATTCATGCTGAATCCAGTAATAGCTTCAGCTTGACTCTACCACCTACCTACCTACCCACCTACCTACACTATCTACCTATCTATCAAAAATTTATCAGTAGTGTCTGTTACTGATAAAAAAAAATCTAGTCTCTTTGTTTTCGATTTTTTTTGGATAGGAATACAAAGTGTGTTATTTACCTTAAACAATTGTAGGTCATTTAAATTGATTATATCCCTAGAAATACTAGAGCTTGTAAAAACTTACTACAAAAATGTTTCTAATCTACCGATAGTATTTATTACATGGTCTTTTTTTTTCTTATGATTCTTCTGTTCTGCAGACTCTTGGTTCGCACCTTTTTTTGGTTTCGCTATTTTTATTGTTTTTTTTTTTTCGAAATGAAAATGCTGTTCACCTGGAATGGTCTTCACAGCTTCACCGAACTATGGAGGCAAGTGCTAAAGGCACTCAGCTGATTTGGGATGTTTGGGCAACTAACTCAACGGTACACGTCACACCTAGGCTTGGACTGTTGCCTGTTTTGTGCAAAAATTGCGACCTATCTGAGTTTTTTTATTGTCTGCGTAAAAAATCGTAACTACATGGTCTTGTACTGTATTATTACAGATAAGTCATAGTGGTAAATGACTTTGAGATTTTACAAAAGTAAGCCAACTATAAGTACATACATCAAAAAGTCTAAGCAACATGCGTGATATTACAAATTTTACCATTTATATTAATTAATTTCTAAGTATTTACTCAAACAAAGTGCGTAGGTAAGTAAACTTTTTTGCTATTGATAACATACTGGCTGGCTGTAAAAAAAAATTGATTATGTTTTGTTTTTTCATAAAATTCAAATGACTCGAATTTATTTGAATTTAAGTGCTACCTTTAGTCTTGATTTTATAATTTTACCAACCATTTAAATAAAGTTAGGGACAAAATTGAATTGTTAGATATTCTTTAAGTCATGAAGCGACGTCATTTGATGGCAGATGAAATGCAAAGAGCTGTAGGGATGTTGCAAGCGGAAAGTAATCAATCTCAGGTATCTCGACATTTTGGCATTCATAGAAGTGTTATTTTTCGTCTTTGGCAGCGCTACAATAATACAGGAGAACCCGCTGAACAGCATCCAGGCCGTAAAAGGAGTACAACCACTCGGCAAGAGTGGTACATACAACTGACTGCAAGATGCCAGCCGATGTTAACAGCTCGAGAGATAAGTTTGAGGTTACAAATTTCAAGTGGTGTTGATTAAGTCCTCAAACTGTGCGAAATCTACTGCATGAGTACGGCCTACGAGCTCGACGCACAATCAGGTGCCCACCGATTCGTCCCGGGAATCGCGCTCGTCGATATGAATGGTGTAGAGAACGCATAACATGGACCCAGGAACAATGGGATAAAATTATGTTTTCCGATGAGTCGCGATTCGGGTTTAAGCCTGATACAAGAAGGGTGTGAGTGTATCGTCGGCCCGGAAAAACTGAAAGGCTCAGGTGCGTTCAGGAAGTTCATCCATACAGTGGCTCAACAGTTATGTTATGGGCGGGTATTATGAAGAACAGGCGAACTGAGCTAGTTTTTGTAAATGGAAACATGAATTCTGAAAATTACATTGAGGATATTCTCAGACCTTATGTCTACCCATTTGCACAAACCTTTGGCTCCGATTTTAGGTTAATGCATGACAATGCGCGTTCAGATACAGCTCGGCGAACCAGTGAATACTTTGCAATGGAGAACATCCGGGTAATGCCCTGGCCTGCACAATCGCCAGATCTGAACCCCATCGAGCACGCATGGGACATGCTCCAGAGACGTATTTTGAAGGACTTGGACGGAGCTACGATTCCATTGGTTGCGAATACCGCAAGATGACATAAACAGTCTCATTAATTCAATGAATAATCATTGCCAACAAGTTCTGAATAGCAGAGGAGATCATACTTTGTATTAAATTGTTCTATTCTTTCACAATAAATTTCATTTTGTAAAAAGTTTAGTTTCTCATGTATCTTAGTTTCTACAGTATATTCTAATATTGTTCATTTCTGTTATTAAAAGAACTTATAAAGACAACAGCTGTTATTTTTACATCATGAACCCTAATGATAATATAAAAAAAATAAAATACAACGTTATAATGTGAAGAACCATCCTAAAATTTAAATTAGTACATGTTGCTTAGACTTTTTTGATGAGTGTAGATTGTCTTGATGGTCTGTGCTGGTCAAGCAAGGCAATACTTTTTGTGAACTATGTTGTATCTATAATTTAAAATAATCATTCAAAATCAAGTGCCATTTTTTCTTTTAACATAATAAACAGGGCGAATGAACTCAAGTGATTAAACACCACTTAAAAATAAATATGAATATATAATAATATGAATATTAAAAAAAGGTAATTTTCTATTTTCAGATTAATGGCTTTGATATCTCTATTGAATGATTCACCAGATGAACTCTTGTATGGAAAAGCGGGATATCTTTATGCCTTATTATTTGTAAATAAATATATTCCAGGAAAAGAAATTATACCAGCTAATCACATTGAAAAGGTATTGTTGTAGTTATTGATCTTAACATAATGTTCAGTGAAGAAATTAAGGTAAAGTCAGTATGAAATTTGAAAACAGAATCTGAAGTTATGCTTTACTAGTGTACTACTCTTAGTATGAAAAAACAGAATCAGATAAAAATACTTTTGAAATTTGTTAAGTTTTAAAGTATTCAATGTTAGCGCCTTATAATTTTTCGCTACAGCTACTGCAGATAGATAATTTATACATTCATGAATGATTGACATTATTTGAACAAAAATGAAAAACCTTAGATCAATTTTAATCTATTTAGCTGAAAAACGTGCATCCTTGACTATATGCTTATGGTAAGTATCTGCCCCTTTTTGGAAGTTGTTTGTAACAGATCAGACCATGATTTCCAAAAATTCTTTGGTAACACATTAATTAAAAATCTTAAGATTATTTGGGTTTCAAAGATATTCCATCGCTTTCTGCATATAACCCAACCAAATTGGAATAATGACCTGTTTCTCGAAGTTGGCTTTTTCTAACTGGACAGTTTGGTCCATGTAAAAATAGTCAAGAATAATGACAGGAGTCTTTTTGTTAAATATTTGGTATAACGCATATTACTGTATTTTACAAATTATATTTGTGATCAACTCATTTTGAGGCTTTATTAAAATCATTAACTAATGTACTGAGATCCTCCAGCACCTCAGTTAATTTGTTATTTATACTTATACTGATAAAGAGGTAAAGTTTGTGAGTTTATGATGTTGTAGAGAGTAATCTCAGGAACTACTGGTCTGATTCCAAAAGTTTTTTCAGCGTTTTATAGACCATTTGTAGTCACGTATATCATCACGCTAAGAACAATAGGAGCGGAACACCAATTAAGAATATTTCAAAATCGACTTTTTTCCTCTTGAAAGCTTCCACTGTGTGTTAATGTTAGCCTAAAGTAATTATTCCACGCAAACGAAGTCCGGGCAGAGGCTAGATGTTAATAAATGAGATAAATAAGTTACTTAGTTTGATTACAAATTGATGTGACTATAAAGTAAAACAACTAGGAGTATCATCGTAAACAGAAACTTTGTTATTTTGAATATGCCACAACAAGAAACTCTTGATAATGTACTGCTAAAGTTGTACCATCCATTGAAATATCCTTCCGAAGATACTCTAAGATGTTTACAATATATACATGTTTTATTTAAAAATCTTGTTTTTATTTAATTCAATTGCTTTTCTACATAATTTAGACATAGATATATTTACATTTTCAGGTACTCAGCAGTATTTTGAAATCTGGAAAACAATTTTCATTGCAAATGAAATCAGAGAGTCCACTGTTGTGGCAATGGCATGATAAAATATATTTTGGCGCGGCACATGGCATGGCTGGCATATTGTACATACTCTTACAAGTCAGTTGATCTTTTTTCAATTTGTTTCATAAAAATAATCAAAAGCTGAAAAAAAAACAACTTCAAAAAAATCTACTTTAGAAAAGAGCAGTAGAAGAAGTAAGAAGAATATCTTGACTACAGTTAGATACCTACCTCATCTTGCATTCTTATAAACCTACCAATATCACAAACACTATACATTTTCTATTTGATTTTGAGAACTTCCTTGGTTTCTCTTTGCAATTCAAGGTCGATTGATAACAAAATGAAGATTTTTTTTTAACAAAGTGAACATTTTTTTTAAATCATAATAGGCAAACGAACAGGGGGTCACCTGATATTAAGTGATCACCATCGTCCATAGACACTTGCAACACCAGGGGAGTCGCAAGTGCATTGCCAGCCTGTGTTGGAGGACGAAGGGAAGAGGAGAGGGGGAAGGTAAGGAGAACTAGGCCTACGGTGCTCTCACTGACCAAATGAACTGAATGGTACTGCCCTAGGCGAGCCGACCCATTCATTTCATTTATTCGTTCATGAAGCCAGTAATAGCTTCCTTCCTTGGTACCTGTTTGAAATTCATCTCTACCAATAATAAATTAATTTTACACTTTTGCTATGGCTATGGTTCAAAAAAGGTTTAGAAACTATGCTATATTTGACTTTACATTTATGTAGTAAGTAATAGGGCACAACTGTTGTGTCTACCTGGATCATGATCACCAGGTGAAACACCTTTATGGTTATTTATCCAGTGTTAAGCAGAGTTGTAGTGGTAGTCACTGTTTTATCACTCTTCAATTTCAGTCACTATATCTAGCTTCCGTGAGACATGATAGTGATGACTGACTATTGATTGTAGGTCAATCGATTATCAACTTTGTCTTTGTATTGCACTTTTTTTTATCATCAAATACATATACATCACTCACTGTGATACGCTTCCATGAAAAAAATAGTTCTTTTTTGCACATCTGTTTGTAATTCTTTTCATCCTATATGATTTCACTTTTTTTTTATATTTGAGGTCTTGAACTTATCTACATGATTCAGTTATAGTGGAAGCCCGATATGTGAAGTTGTTTTCGAACATATAAATAGTTGCTCTCTGATGGATTTCTTATATTTTATTCTGTTTCATTTATTTAACCCATTGATCTGTTAAAGTTATATTTGTTTCTTTATTTATTAATTAAAATATTTATTTAAAGGCCCGCCGTTACATCAACATTGTGGACATACGAAGTTTCATAAAACCAACTGTGGATTGGTTATTAAATCAGCGTTTTACAAGTGGCAATTTTCCTTCATCTATGAATAGCTCCAATGGCGATAAATTGGTGCAGTGGTGTCACGGTGCTCCTGGTTTTGTGCCATTATGTATTTTAGCTCATCACGTAAATAAATATTTGTTCTTTTTTTATTTCACTTGTGACATGTGGTACTGTCATTGGAAAGTTTACGAATTAAATTTACGATTTTGTAAGTAATAATGATCTCATGTTAATATTAAGTGATTCAATAATGTAGCTTGTAAGGTGCTGGATACAATTAGTCAAAAAGTGAACGGTTTCAAAAGAAATATGTCTGTGCTCTGTTATTAGTAAAAATTGTAAATTTTTACAATTATATATATACACATATATATTTAAATGAAACCCATAATTAAAAATCAAGCTTAATATTTTAGGTATATGAAGAAGAGAAATATATAAAAATTGCTTTACAATGTGGTGAAGTGATATGGCAGAGAGGGCTTTGTACAAAGGGCTATAGTTTATGTCATGGAGTCAGTGGAAATGCTTATGCTTTTATGCAATTATATCAACATACTAAGGTACTTTCAGTTTTTGCAAAGGATAGATACATTACCTTGTTTTTAATTTTTTTATATAATAAGTAAAAACGTTACAGAACCCGATTCATCTCTACAGAGCATCCTGTTTTATGGAATGGTGTGCAGTAGAACGTCCTGGAACCGAGCTGCATCATCCTGATAGACCAGCTTCATTATTCGAAGGTTTACTCGGTCGCATTTATCTAGCTGAAGATCTGACACATATTTTAGATGCCAAATTTCCTGCATTCACTGTGTAATTTAAGGCACAACACAGTGATAAAGCACTCTTCAGCATATTATATTAGGTTTTATCTCTAAATTTTCTTAGTTAACTAATTACACAAAAAGTGACTTTTAGGTATATGACAGTACACATGAACATAGCTCTTACAAACACGATAGTATTCTTGAAAGAGTCTCGTACCTATATGACGATAGACTTGAAAGTGACTCTTACGTATATGACAGTAGACTTGAAAGTGGCTCTGCCATACACAACAGTAGACTTGAAAGTGGCTCTGACCTACACAGTAGTAGACTTGAAAGTGGCTCTGACATACATAACGGGAGACTTGAAAGTGGCTCTGACATACACAACAGTAGACTTGAAAGTGGCTCTGATATACACAACCGTAGACTTGAAAGTGTATCTTACCTACAACATAATTTTCTCAATAGGTATTCCAATATTTTGAATGATTTTGTCTTATTGGTCTTTTTATTTTATACTTTGAATAATAAATTACAAACTTAAGTTTACTTCGTTTTTCACTTGTTTGACATCAAAAGACACATGGTTTTTGTTTTCATTTCTTTACTTGAAATTGTAGTAACACATTTAGACAATTTAAAATAGTGACGATTAACTAATACAATTAAAAAATATATTTTTTATTGTACATCAAACATATTGTAAAATGGAAAACAATGTTTTAAGAACTAAATAATCTATTGGATTAACATGTCTTTGTTGTTTGTACTTTTAAACAACTAAAAATATATAATAATTTTAAGTAGTCCGGTGAAGCTGTTAAGACCTTACTGGGTCAATAGCGTAGACATTTCGAAAAAAAAAAAAATAATAACTTTATATATTCAATAGGTGACAGATGCCTAATTAAGGTGTTATGTAAATACTAAAATATTTTTAGTTGCTTTAACAACGTATCTTTTTTTATTTGGCTTAAACCCAATTCGTATTTAACATGTGAAAATAAAAAAATGTCAGTCACATGTGGTATTATTTAAAAAATAATTCTCCTACTTGTTACATTGCCGTATTTATTATCAAGCATTAATGAATATGTTCAACGCGAATGATTTGCCTCACTTGCATGCCATTGCCGATAATGTTCAGTATGTATCGTAATTTATTGAATAAATGTATCTTTTTTGCCCTTACTTTTTTACTTCATTATTTTACATTTTAACAGATACATGTATATTATGTTAATCAAATATTTTAAATAAAAAATATTATCTTAATATTAATGCTAAACAATAAAATATTTCACTCATTCCGAACACTCACAAAAAAAACTCATCAGCAAAAGAAATAAGTGGTCACGAGACGCCTGATAGATTTGAAACATCGAAATTGTTTTCTATAAGTTATATGCATAAAATAATAGATTTTGACAGGAATCAGCTATGGCATAATGAAAAGATAAAGCTTAACAAATGTATTCCATAAAGTTATAACTGTTTATTTATTTTATTACATAAATATTAATTTTTATTAAATACAAAAATTCAACTAGGCATAGGCGCGGTGTGTTTGGCGGAATTTATCAAAAGGCGCTTGGTCAGTGACGCGTGCCGCGTAACAAAAGTAGAACCAAGTCGACAAAACAGTTTAATGTTATGTTTATACAAATAGGGTTGCAAATGTTTTTGAATACTTCGATAATAGTGCAAAGTTCGTGTTTTGCGTCGCCACGCCAACTATCAGGTTTACCCTCCATCTATAGATGTTTCACATCAACAAATTGACTAGTGACAACTATACCAATACTTGATGACGATGTCGAGATAATGTGAAAGCACAAGCACATTTGAACTCATCCCGAGTTCAAATGTGCTGCAGTATGATGTGCCTGTATCCTAAGTAATTCATATCGAGGTACAGCTGCATATTATTTCGCAAGTAAAGTCGATGTAATCTAAACACAAGTTCTATGCAATCTGTTATCCATAATGATCATAGCACCTCTATTTTAAATATTTTACTTACGTATAAAAATGTAGTAGGTAAATACTACGTTCGAATTTTGAATATCATTACATACTCACGTAAATCACAACATTAACGAAATGTCTGCTATATTAACACCTGTATTAGTGAAAAACCATAAAGATTTAAGCGCCATACAAACGAAAATAGACCTTATGATGCAAAGGTTAGCAAACAGTTTGGCAGTATAAGGTTTAAAAAAATATTCGATTTATTACAAGATTTGAATAATTATAAATGATGTAATGTGAAATT
>JACEII010000039.1:3936752-4028701 GCA_014332785.1 Antheraea mylitta
ATCGATATATCGAAAATCCGATATTTTTAAAAATATCAACAGTCCTACTTGGCAACCCAATTCAGTGTTGCCGTTTATAAAATAAAAAAGAGTCCAGATTGCGTTTAAAAAGTCGCTAGATTTAAAAAAAATACATAGTTAAAAAATCCGCCAGAAGTCGCTAAATATTTCATTGTAAAAAATATGATGAAAATACTATATTACGAATATTTCACTGTGATAAAAAGGCTTTACTTGAATTAGTTATAACAACTTCTAATCACGTTATAACTCTTCTTGTTGTTTACATTCTGGTCGACCCTGAGATCGAACGTCATTCTGGTAGGAAAATTCGATAAACAACATCAGCAATTCATGTTGTTACCAGTAATTACAGTTAAATTATTATTACAATAATTAAATAATTTCAATTTTCAATTAGTTGCCAGAAGTCGCTAGATTGAAAATAAATGTTGTAAAAACATGTCCAAATCTGGTAGATCTAGCTACAAAGTCGCTAAAACGGCAACAGCGCCCAGCCTTCTCCACAGAGGTCCTCAGTCCCCAAAAATATAAAGTACTCTGTGCCAGTCCCCAAGGACTATTATTTATTTATTTATTTTGGGGTTACCAACATGACGTTACGCTAGTACATATATTAAAGTATATATAAGTTTATTGTGATTATAAGAGTACATATTTAAAGACAAACATGGCATGATCCAACTATACATTAAATAGTAATAAAACGAAATATTAAACTATTTTACATAGTTAAAAAAATATCATAATAATATAAAAACAAGGAAATTGAAACAAAAAGCGAAATTTTAATTGTAAAACTAATTGGTAATGTAAAACCATATTAAGTTCGACAAAAAAAAAGCGTCAAAATTTAGAAGCAACATTTAAGCTGTTAAACTATAAAAAGTTATATACATCTATAAATTATTTCCGATTACAGATGTATCTAAATTAATTTTTACAATGTTTAAAGCTTGACTATAGTATATTCAATATTTCTTTCTAAATCTATACGTTTATTAAAACTGAACTGTAATAAATTCAATGTATCAAGAATATATATAACCCCATGAAATCGATTTTTTAATCAACACTAAATAACTTCATATATCGGAATAAATCTAAGGCAAACAACAATGTATGTCGAACATCCTTAGCAAAGTGTACTTTGAATCTGCTTAGACGTTTGATTTGAAATATTTATTTAAAGTGTCTACAAGTGTTGTTTCTATTTAGTAATTTGAGTGATCTAATCTGGAAGAACTAAATTGTATAAAAAGGTTTTTTTCTAGCTACCAATAACGTAACTCTCCCATGACTGACTTAACACTGGCAAAATTGATTTCGGTTATTTGTTTGTATGAGAAGCCATTATTAAAAGTTTTATTTTTTACTTTATTTTTGGCAATTAATCTTTCAGATTATTGCTGCCATCGTCACGTAGTCGATAATATTACAAGCGTCGTGCAATCACTTCAATATTGCGTCGTGTGAGTCAATATTCTAACAAGATGGTGGATCCCTTGTTAGATCCTGCTAGGGAGTTTTTGTGGCATCTCAGAATTTCATACTCCGTGGTATTATTTTCTATTCACTTCACTTATGCACAATAAACTAACTAGATTACGTAAAATTCCACCAAATTTACAAAATATAGAGTCCAATAACACAAGATTATGAATAAAATATAAAATCCACTACATGACACACTAAAATCCCGCCAAAAACTCAATTATTAAAAGTTTTTTTTTTAACTTTATTTTTGGCAATCAATCTTTCCGATTATTACTGCCATTGTCACGTAGTCAATAATATCACAAGCTTCATGTCATCATTCCAATATTAAGCATCGTGTGAATCCATATTCTAACAAGATAGTGGATCTTTTGCTAGAACCTTCCAGGGAGTTTTTGTGACATCTCAGAATTTCATGCTCCGTGTTATTATTTTCCATTCACTTCACTTATGCATAATAAACTAACTATATATTACGTAAAACACCACCAAATTTACACAATATATAGTCAAATAACACAAGATTATGAATAAAATATAAAATCCACTACATAACAGACTAAAATCCCGCCAAAAACTCCTATCAAAAGTTTAGGCTCATTCTGACGGTAGGGATGTAAGATCAATTGAAAAAAAAAATCAATTTACGACTAATCAATTTTTAATTATTCACTAATAATCTATTTGTCAAACATCGATTTATATAAAAATAAATAATTGATTTTTTCTGATATCTAAAATTCGACATGCTTTTCATATACCAGATATCGGCTGAGTGACTTAAGCGCTCGCCTTAGTAGTCCAGTGAAGCTGTTAAACCTTGCTAGGTCAATAGCGTAGTTAGTTCGAGAAAAAAAAAACCAGATTAAGAATTAAATAAATTGATGTGTATAAAAATAACCAATACAAAACAAAATGAAAGTAACTGTTCTCTTTTAAATGTTCATCTTAATTACAGTGTGAATTACAACATTTAAATTTCAGAATTTGTTTATTGAAATTATTAATAATGGTGTGGTTTTCATATCTATTGGCACTCGGAACAATAATTATATACCTACATTTTTATGAAGTCTTTTAATCAATCAAACGTATGATGAGCTGCTAAATATCCATTCGGATGGTAATGCTGACGTAGGATGTCATGACACGAAATTACAAATACATCTCCGGCAAAAAATACCGCTCATCGCACCTAAACAAATTTTCATTCCAAAAATTTCTCGTAACTCCTTTAAAAAGTTATAAATAAAATAACTTATGAATAAACCAGACATTTCGTGTCATAGTGCGAGTCTTATAAACAAATAATGAAACATATTTACACAGTTAACTTCGAATTAATACAATAGGTTATTTCCTAAAAGTAGCTTATCTTAGTTTGTTAAACTTATTGATGTCGAGTTTACCGTAACACATTTTTCATGGAGCATGTTGAGGTTATAAACGTAGGACTCGCATGACAGACTTTTTTAGTTTTATTAAACGAATTTTACAGAGAGCAGTATTTTGCTGTCATAAGCACCACAATAATCATTATAAAATATAGTAAGTCATGTTACCTGCAAGGCAGGGGGATGTTCTCGTTCCGTGTTCTTTTTTAAATTTGTAGTTTTACAACAAATTTCTATTTCTCTCGAACAGAACAAACATCTTGCTGTGGTATTATTCTTTTTCGTTATAGAATACTTGCGCCAGCCACTTGTAGGTGTTTTACGGTTAGAAGATATTTTTGTTTAACAATAACTATACTATCTCGTTATGCTCACTCTTCACTTGTATATGTGTATAATAATGAAATTATTTCAAGTTTTTTTCTTCCGTCGCATAGATCTTTATGAAAATCGATTTAAACGTGTAAATTATATAATCGATTTATTAAAAATCAATTAATATTAAAAACAATTGTTATAATATAACAATTGATTAAATAAATATCGATTATTTTAACATCCCTATTTGACGGGAGAATATAATTGTCATATCTTTTAGGTAGTGTTTATAATTTGCTTTTTTAAAACTAAACAAAATTAAAATGCTTAATAAAGTTTTACTTTCTTCGGATGTAACATTAGTATGTGTTCAACATGCGCTGTCTACCGAGAAAGAAGAAATCATGGGTCTATTAATTGGAGAGGTAAAATTATTATTTATAATTGAATTAAATAAATGTTAATTTTTTAAACGTTTTTGAAAAACTTTCTTTAGGTGCACAATAATGGGGCTCTGGTTTCAATAGTCTCCTCAGTAATTCTTCGACGTTTAGATAAGAAACCGGATCGTGTTGAAATTTCTGAAGAGCAATTAGTTCAAGCTACTCTGAGAGCCGAAGAACTAGCAGCAGAACTAGGGCGACCTCTAAGAGTGGTAGGCTGGTATCATTCACACCCACATATAACTGTTTGGCCTTCACATGTTGGTAAGTGATCTTCTGTTTTTTGTTTTATATGTTAGTTGATTATTAAATGCAACAAATATGTTATTTATTTTACAGATCTCTCTACACAGTTCATGTATCAAAGAATGGATTCAAGTTTTGTTGGTTTAATATTTGCAGTTTTCCTTACTGACCAAGCTACAAAAGCTCCATCAGTGAGTTTCTTTCTAATATTACATCATTTATAAAAGTTGACTCCACCACATTAGGCCCCTCGGCAACGGCTCAAAACTAGGTTTCCTCGGTGTGGAGCCCTTAAGTATGCTGCACGCCCAATACAATGACACTAAATCTTACATCACTCTGACAATGTTACACATATCACTTCCACACATGTGCGCGTGCACATGCTTACGTATGAAAGTGGAAGGATTTATCTTTCCCTTATCAAACTGAAATAGGTTTAAAAAATTATCCAACACAAAATATATGTAAGAGTTGTCGAGGCTTGGTACACATATATGTTTCAATAACTCATATAAGTATGAATATGTAACTTAGCTTAGATAGGTTGCAAATTGCATGAATCAGGCAATAGCCTAAGCCGAGGTGTGCCATGCTTCCTTGAGCTAGTTGGCCAAATAAAATCGGCTGAGTGCTGCAAGCGCTCACCTTAGTAGTCCGGTGAAGCTGTTAAGACCTTGCTATGTCTATAGTGTAGTCGGTTCGAAAAAAAAAGTTGACTCCCATACTTTTAAGCTAAATAAAACAAGAGACATCACCAACTAAATAAACCAGGATGAGGATATGTAACAAATTATAGTCATTCCTATAAACATTTATTGTGTTTGAGGGCTTTTTAAAAAGATAAATCAACATAGTTTAAAAAAATCCTTGTTTTTCTATGAAGTTACAAATAAATAGAGACCAAAAAATTCTGAATATTGATAGGTGACTCTGAAGTTGTTATCTGTGTGTGTACAGATAATCCTAGCGTATAGACCTGCAAAGTCTATGATTACAGCTATTTCTCTTGTCATATTACTCTCATGATGCATATTTCTTTAACAAGGAATTGCAAATATTAATACTTTAAACACTATGTGGGGCACTGTTGACCCCATTGAACTTCTTTTATTCCGCTACAGGGGCACCAGTGACCTCAAATAGTTTTTTTGTTATAAAGTTTGGAACAATTATAATCATTACTAAATACATACACTACATGATAAAAGATTTTATGTAAATTTTAATATTTCTTCTATGGCATTTAACGTGTTAATATGTTTGCAAAGGTGTGTATGGTATTAAAGTTAACTGATCTTCTTTTATCTCTATCACTTACCATACACATTTATTGTATTAATTTTCAGTATAATATGTACTAAGAAATAATGTACTTCCAATAAACAACACTGTGGTATTTTTTTTAGGTACAAATAACATGTTTTCAATCTTATAATGAAGGGTCGAGTCAAAGCAGAAGAGAAATTGAGATGGAAATCGTAAATAATAATGATTCTTTATTAATGAATAACTTTGAAGTAAGTACATATTCTGAAAATCATAGGTATATATCTAATTCAGATAAATAAGTATAAAGGAGAGTTGCTTATGCAAAAAAAGGAAATACAAACAGGGAGAAATTATATTATAGTTAGTGATGTGTATTTAACACGTTCACGCTGGCGCGTGCCACCAGTGGCCCGTACTAGACTGGGCGGCGAGTACCACCGGTAGTACGTATTCGATTGTGCTATTAGATATAATAATAAGAATTAAACGTTTATTTATTAAAAACGGCACAATCGAATACGTACCACTGGTGGTACACGCCGCCAGAAAAGACAGTCTAGTGTGAGCCACCGGAGGTACGCGCTGGCGTGAACGTGTTAAATACATTGTGTTCACATGCTATTGTTATAAAAATATTTATACTAATAATTACACTATGTACAAAGTTAATTAATGAAGCTATTACATAAGTTTATGCTTACCACTTATAAAGATAATTGTAATACACAATCATCTTCTAACTTTTGGACCTCTGAATATATTAACTGAAGAAAGCAGAAACTTGCGTTTTATGCTAAATCAAGTGATTTTACCATATTCTTGTATAAAAAAATACTGCTTCGAATTTTTTGGGTTTCCTTTTCCTATGAATTAATTTTTCTTTCTTCTGTTCTGTGCCTAGTTTTAGCACCACACATATAAACTAGGGTACAATATGGATTTTTTTTAAACATATCAATTTTCAACTTTCTATGTCTATAAATATAATAAGAGTTACGAATTTTTGAAATAGTCTTTTGATGTGAAACATCTATATAGGTGGAGGGTAAATCTCATTGTTGGCATGGCGACGCGAAACGCGAGCTTTGCACTATTAATGAAAGCTGCAATAGTAGCACAGAAAATATTTTTTATCAGCATTGCATATAAAGTTTTTTTGTTAATTAAAACATCTTTATTTAATGCAACAGTTTTTGAGATTCTTATAATATTTCTCAATCTGAATTTTATCTACATGATTAATAATTCAATGACATTTTTTTTTTCATTTAATTGTATAGGTGATTGATATGAATAGGATATCTTATATTTGCAGTTTTTAGAAATTGATATTAGTTTATGAAATAATATTTTGGTTTATTCTCTCAGACACTTATCCAATTACCGACAATATTGAAAGATGAAGAAGATGAAGCATACAACAATGAGGTCATTCAAAATGAACCAGGTGACATAGTTACCAAACAACACAATGCTGCTGTCAGAACTATAGCAATAGGTCATATTGTTGATAAGGTAATGTGTTTTGGTGGTGTGGTTCAAAATTCAAACAGATTTTTACTTTGTAATTTAATTTTTTTGCAGATGTCGAGACCAATGTTGGAAGCTCTTGTTGCTCGAAATGTCATAAACAGTGTTCGTTTGAAGGCATTAAAAATACACCATCAAGAAATGATGGCAAAATTAGAAAATATATCCTGTAATGTTTAAGTTGTAATTAATAAATAACATTAAAAACCAACACAAATTGTACATATTTCAAAATAATCAAAAAGGATTTTAAATAATTTTGTATTATGTAAGATCATTTTTATCTATCATTTCAAAGCCTTCTGTTGAATCCCTACTTGAAAAATGCTTTCTTTTATCGACTTCTGCTTGAGTTTTCATCATATTTGTTACGGCTCCTGTTAAATTCCAAATAGCGTTATATGCACTACTGCCCCAGGAATTAGTTGCATCAACAACTTGTAGAGTAGATTGCAATTGCTGTGATTTTGGTTGATCTAAAATATATACAAATTCTTAATATCAGTATATATTGATAAACATGAAATTTTACTTTTCCATAAACTGGATAATATAATTGAGGGCAAAGAATTTTATCACTTATTTGCAGTACTCACCAAGAGGTATATATTCATCTTCGCTAGAGTCAGAAGTTTCAACATCTTTTTCCAGTGTTTGAATCTTTTCTATAGAAAAATTGGTTACGAGGGAACTACTATTTTCAGAACTATCACTGCCTTCTTCTAATGGTACATCTTCAGGTTTCCAATAATCTATAAGAAATTATTAAAGTCTTAGCTACTCTGAGTGATTTAATTTCATGATAGATTGTTCTTAGTGGAAGTGAAGTAATCTGCTAAGGATGAAGAGATACTGTGATGCTACTCCCATACTGCCACTAAAATTTATCTATGATTTTGTCAACTGTTGAACAAAGTATTCAGTTGAATATAATCTTAACCTGAGGAATCCTACAATCATTATATACTTCACAGGGGCTTGGATTATTAATAAAATTCCTTGTTGTGAACAAAGTCACAGGTACTTGACAGATTTAGATAATTTTTTTTTTAGTTTTACCTCATAAACACTTAATCTTTATCTAAAAAAATATGATGATAGCCTTCTTTAAGATGATTATTATAAACATTATGCATTTAGCCATGAGTATATTTTGGCATAGGGAATGGGGCAAGCATTTGTTGATTATGAATAGGAGAAAGGAAACCATCTAATTCGGCCTCATGACAAAGTTAGTGCCAACCGCACGCTATTTGTTACAGGGGCTTGATACCCTTCCATTGTGTCTCGATATTCAATATTTAAAAGTTATTCAAATTGTTAAAGGCATTATGATGAGACACTATAAGCTGTTGATGTCGATCTAAGGCCAATCTGTTTCGTAATGTACACAAATTTCGTAAGCAAGTTTTCCCCTATACGTATCTAATACCTGTCAAGGAGCAATTCTTGTATATTTTTATATTTGTATATATTCAGGATCTTCGAAACGGCGTCATCTATTTCCGTGAAACTTAGTATGTAGGTAGTTTCAGGGACGATAAATCGATCTAGATAGATTTCATTCATAGAAAACTTTTTTATCTGAGCTTTCAGGCAATAAAAATATATAGCTAAAATATGAAGGTAAATTTCGCCGCCGTTGTCAAAACAAAGATAGTTCAGATGGAAATTGGTTGCTTCAAAAATCAGTGAAACCACAGTTTGAATCTGAGTGCATATACATGTTTGTAAAAAATGATAATTTTGTAAGGGAAACCTAACAATTTATTTTAATTAAATAAACAATTTAATGTTTATAAGTGCTATATCTTTTTTAAATATTTTTTTATGTGAAAAAATGCTAATTTTGTGAGGCAAACAGTTTACTTTAATTTCAAAAAGTTTTTTAAAGAACTAAGCTAGGCTCAGTCGCCCAGGTACTAATATTTAGCTAAGATAATAAATAATGCTGATCAACTCCAGGAGTCATCGATTAATAGATAACAAATATCTTACCAAAATTTTGCTTCTCATCTATTAGCACTGGTTCAGGTTCAAAAGACATTAATTTCATGTCCAATTCTGATATCTCTGGTATAAGACCCTCATATTCATACTCAGATTCTGAAATGATACATGTATTGCATATAATAAAAACAATGCATGTAGGGCAAAATATAGTTCTAACTACCTTTTACCTACTTACCTAAGTCTTGTTGTATATATCTGCACATTTTTATTATTGGTGTAACAATTTTAAAGGAAATACATAAAAACATAGAAAGTAGGTATATTATTGCATAACCACTAATATACTTTCCTATGATAAATGTGAGTCCCAAAATCATATTAGCCAGCAAGAAAGCCTGTAAAAAATATTTTGAGCTTGTAAATGCAATATCTATTATTAATTAAATATTTTTTCTTTTTAAACAAAGTTTCAGTACAATAACTACAATGCGCTTAGACTAATTATAATATATCAAGTGTTGATGATATTCAGGCTATAAACCAATGTAATTATAAAATAGTGGTAAGTGTTACAATAAGCTTTAAAGTAGACCATATTCCAGTGAAGCTGTTAAGACCTTGCCAGGTCAATAGCTTAGTCAGATTGAAAAAAAAAAACTTAAAATCATGTCTAATATACCTAAACACGTACAGACACTTATTATTTTAACTGTTTAAAATTACAAGTTAAATATTTTGCAATGAGCTTTTAAGTTATCTCAGTTTAGTATTCCTTTATAATATTTCAACTATTTACAATTACCATACACAGATAAAAACACATTATGTAGTTTTTGTGAAAAAAATAGTTCAGCAATGTATTATAATGTTTAATATGGCATACCAAGCATTAATTTTTATGAAGCCATTTGCATTTAAAGTGTATCTTCATTCATATTACCAGTGAGCAAAAATGATATTGTCTTCTGTTACCAAAAGCATAACAATCTGTGAGTTGTGACTGTTATTTGTCATCAACATTTTAAATGGCTCTGCTTCCAAACCCTCGAGTACAAAGAATTAATATCAAAATGCAATTAAATGACATGGACAATGTGAAGTATTATTATTTGATGTTAATGATAATTATAATACAATAAGAAGTTATAATAATTATTCAGTTTGAAATGGTAGTCTTTTTCAACTTATGCAAAAGAAAAATACTGTTCTATAGTACTTACCTTAGTATGATTTGTGTCTCTTAAAAATAGAAAATCAGTCAATTGTTTATCAAACCACTCATTGAATTGGAAGAATACTGATCTCAATCTAACTCCATCATTCCGAGCCATTCTCTTTAAACAAGAAGTTCTATGTTTGTATTTTAACCAAGTTTCAAATGCATCCACACACAATATAATCATCAAGGTGGATAAAATGAATCCACATAATTTAACTTCATAATAGATATATATGCTGGAAATAATAAGCAAATTTTTTTATGTAGATTTGACGCTAAATTGTTTAGTTGACATACTACAATATTATAATCCAAATTATAGATAATATGTTATTAATTAATATGTATTTAATATGCTTTCTAAACATCACATTACTTTCTCATAAATAAAGAGTTATATAAATATTCAAAATACTTACAAAATTATAACGTTTATATTGAATATTGTTATTAAAGACAACCACATTTTCTTCCAAAACAAAACATCTTCAAGTAGCCCTATAAGAGCAGCCAATAGAAAGGACGTCGGATATTTAACTTTTTCAGGTGATGTAACTGTTTCTCTTTTAAAGATTCTTTTAATAAAAGCAAGCATTGTAATAGTTGGGTACAATTAAAGTATGTACTTTTTCTGCGAAGTAACGTTCAAAATCCTTTATTTTCCCCTAGAAAATATTTACTTTGTAAGACACTTATGACAAGTCTCTAGGGTTGGCCGATATACTATAATATAATATCGAACTGTATCGATTTTTACTCCCCGTTTCACTGTTACGTCTTGAATCATCGACACAGAATAATATTACTCCTAGTGATCATCGGCTACTGTCAACATTTTTTTTTTTCGTACTGCTACGATATTTATCTAGTAAGGTCTTTTCAGCTTTACCGGACTACAGGTGCAGGTTCTATCTGCAACAGGGTTTGTTTTAAAGCAAAACAGAGAATTTTAACATAGTTAAAACCCAAAACACTACAGTCCATGTGAATGACTAATACTTTTACAAATTTGGCTGTGGCATAAGTGGTATAGTTTTATTTCTTTACATGACAGTATATGATCATAAATAAATAATATACAACATTAAAGGAAAATTACAGCTGAATGTTTCGTTGGTGTATATGTCTGTAGTTTTGGTGTTTATACTTCTTAAAGCATCAAAAAATATAACTACGGTACTGTTTAATTTTTAATATCTATGAGTGCACTTACAAATTCAAAATTTAATCATATATCTATTCGAGTAGATTAAATAAGAGGGTTTTCATAAAATTAAACTCTTTTACGCATAAAATTACTGTGTCGCGCCGGTATCTGAACAGCAGGAAAAAGATGGATCAATTCCGATTTTAATGCTTATATAACTATTACAGAAATAATTTTATTACTCTATAGCGAAATTTAGTTATAAGAATGACAAAGAAATAGGGAAATGAAAATAAACTAATTTAATATTACTGGAGGTAGATTAAGTTCAGCCGCATTCAAAATTTTTATATTTCTCTAGTTAACAGATAATTCCTATAAGATTAACTCTAAGATAACCTCTGGTAGGAAAAGGGGGTAGCATTATCGGTTTCTTTCTTCAAGTAGGTTTTAATGTCAGAAGGCTATTACTACTATCACTCTATCAGCTCAAGTGGAGGAAAGGGTGAAAGCACATCTGGAGAAGATGAACCCCGCAGCGCCTACTACTGGAAGCATAGAAGGAAGGAAAAGGAAGAGGAAGAGGAAGAAGAAAACACTAGCAGCCCAAGTCGCGGAAGCAGCAATCGTTCAACCTGCTACCACTCAGGAGGTGCAGGTAAGGAACGAAGTCTGGACCACAGTGGGAAAGAGTGGCTCTAAGACGCGAGCGAGTCACACGAAAGTGCGAACCTCGAAACAGACGTCCATCAAGATGGCAGTGCCGCGTTCATCTGTGGTAGTACTCACTTTCCCACAAGACGCCGAGATTGACTATAAAAATGTAGTAGCAGTTGCCAAGAAGAAGGTCGATCTAACAAGTCTGGAGATACCCTATCTCAAGATAAAGGAAACGGCGAATGGAGCACGTAAACTCGAAGTGCCTGGAGCAACGAGTGGGGGAAAAGCCGACAAGCTTGCTGAAAGCCTGCGATTAGTATTCGCTGAAGAATTCGGCCCGGACATGGTTAAGATATCGAGACCAGCTAAGAGCATTGGTATACGCTTGACAGGGTTGGACGAGTCAGCAACCAAGGAGGAAATTACAGCGGGCATAGCACACCAAGGGGAGTGTTCGGTGAACCAAGTCAAGGTAGGCGAGATTCGCCGAACGCCGTACGGGTCAAATTCGGCAGTAGAACGGTGTCCCGTGACTGCTGCTAGGAAACTGGCACGGGAAGGCAGACTCCTAATGGAATGCTTTGCGGTACCAGTGAGGCTATTAGAGCCTAGAGTAACCAGATGTTACCGATGCCTCGAAACGGGGCACGTGAAACAACAGTGCACTGCTCCAACTGACCGGAGCGAGCAATGTTACCGCTGCGGTAATACTGGCCACATAGCTGCGAGCTGTACGGCCACACCTCACTGCTCTATATGCGCTGATAGGGGCTATAAAGCTGACCATGTTTTGGGAAGCAGGGTATGTGCCACAACTAGTCAGAGTGGTAATGTAAGAAAAGAGCCGTGGCCACAGAATAACACGACGGAGGCGGCACCCAGTTCCTCCAAAGGAAAAGGACAGAAGGGACGAGGAATGAAAACCACCAAATAAGATGGCATATAGGTTCCTACAAGCAAACATCAACCACTCGGTTGTTGCTCAGGACCTCTTGGTCCAAACCATGGCTGAGTGGGCAATTGACGTAGTAATAGTATCTGAGCCATACTCCATCCCGCGTAGGTATAACTGGGCGGGGAGTACATCAGGTACGGCAGCAATAGCGATCGCAGCCAGCAGTGAATCCCACCTGATGACAGTGTTGGACGAGGACCCTGACTTTGTTTCAGTCAGATGGAGGGAAATTGTCATCCTGAGTGTATACTTCTCTCCCAACCGGCCCTTCGCAGAATTTAAAGAGTTTATAGACCGTGCCGGAGTTCTTATAAGACGTATCCCGCCTGGCCCTGTCTTGGTGGCAGGGGATTTCAATGCCAAATCACGGGCTTGGGGAACCCCGGTCACCAATGTTCGAGGAAATGCCCTGCATGATTGGGTTTTGGAGATGGGACTCTCCGTTGTAAATCTGGGGACAGCAAATACATGTGTTCGGCATAATGGTGGTTCCATTGTTGACATCACACTAGCCACATCGGATATAGCGCAACGTGTACAAGGTTGGAGGGTAATGGAGGATGCGGAATCTTTATCCGACCATAGGTACATAAGGTTCAGCATCAACCGAGCCCCGAAAACATCAGCTGCAGAAGTTCCAACATCTTCAGCACCTAAATAGGCAGCTAAAAGACTGAACGCTGACCTCCTGGTTGAAGCCGCAATAGTGGCATCCTGGATGCCAATAACGGAGGAGCCAGTGGATATATCACAGGAATCCAGTTGGTTCCAGAAGACGATGACAGCCATCTCAGATGCTGCCATGCCGCGAATTAAAATATTCCCATCCAAGCGCAAGGTATATTGGTGGACACAAGAAATAGCGCAGCTACGCGAGGTGTGCATTGCAGCAAGACGCCGCTGCGCCAGACACCGCCGCCTACGTCAAGGTAGGAATGAGGTCACTGAGACACAGCTGATCAACCAGTTTAGGGAGGCCAAAAAGACACTCCAAAAGGCCATTCGAAAAGCCAAGGACAAAGCGAGGCAGGAGCTACTGGGTATGGTTGATGGGGACCCGTGGGGGCGTCCGTACCGTGCAGTAATGAGGTCTTTACGCCCCTGGGCTCCGCCGGCTACGAGAAGCCTCGAACCGCATTTCCTGGAGAAGGTGTTAACACAGCTGTTTCCATACAGGGAGGAATATACACCTCCGTTTACAATCACTGACGAGGTACACGGGGATGTGGGGAGTGAGCGAACTCCTTCTGTCACCGAAGCCGAATTAGAGGAGGCACGTAGAAGATTGAGAGTCAAAAACACAGCCCCAGGGCCAGATGGCATACTCGGCAGAGTATGGGTCCTGGCACTTGATGCCTTGGGTGACAGACTCAGACGATTGTTTTCGACATGTCTGCAGACAGGACACTTTCCCACACAGTGGAAAACCGGTCGCTTGGTCTTATTGACGAAGCACGGACGCCCGGCGGATGCGCCATCAACATACCGTCCAATTATTCTCCTTGACGAGATAGGGAAAATCTTTGTGAGAGTAATTGTACGCCGTCTAGTAAAACACCTTACCGGACCGGGACCGAACATATCCCCCACTCAACATGGATTCAGGGAAGGATGCTCAACGGTGGGAGCTATTCTTAGTGTAAAGGAGCTTGCAGAGGGAGCACGGTCACAGGGTGGAGTGTTGTTTGCGGTATCCCTCGATATCGCCAACGCATTTAACACTATCCCCTGGGAGTGTATTATTGAGGCACTAAAATATCATAGAGTTCCGGTATATCTGCGACGTATCATAGAGTCGTACCTACGGGGCAGACGTATTATATATACCGGGAAGGATGATCGCAACCACTGCCGGGAAATTACTTGTGGCGTTCCACAGGGGTCGGTCCTTGGGCCACTCCTGTGGAATCTGGGATACGATTGGGTGCTCCGTGGTGCCCTCCATCCAGGCACAAATGTCACCTGCTATGCGGATGACACCCTGATTACAACATAAGGCAAAACTATCAATGATGCTATACAACTTGCGACGGCAAACGTGTCGCTAGTAATCGATAGAATAAGGATGCTGGGGCTGGAAGTTGCACTCACAAAAACAGAGGCTGTCTGTTTCTATGGACCACGTAGAGCCTCGCCTACAGAATCGCATATCAGGGTAAAAGATGTGTTCGTAAAGATAGGCATACATATGAAATATCTTGGCCTTGTCTTGGACAGCCGTTGGACGTTTGCCGACCATTTCCGACAACTAACGCCGAAAGTGATGCGGTTCGCCTCGACCCTATCTGGGCTTCTTTCAAACCTTGGAGGAGCAGGTGATAGATGCCGCTCACTGTATGCCAATGTTGTATGCTCCATGGTTCTGTACGGAGCACCGGTCTGGTATGGAAACATGAACAGAGGTTGCTCCGCAGTGCTACGAAAGCTGCAGCGAATTATGGCTACTCGATCGATACGCAGCTATCGCACAGTAGCGTATGAAGCTGCGTGCCTGCTTGCCCGGTCTATGCCATGGGCACTGGTAGCCCGACTACAATCGGAATTATACTTCCTATGTGCGGAAAAGACGGCAAGGGTAGGAAAAATCGCACAGAGGGAAAAACTTGCGTGGCGGAAGGATCTTCATTGTAAAATGATGAATATATGGAGGAATACCCTAGACTCACCCAGTGCCGGCCTTAAAACCATTGAGGCTATCCGTCCGGTATTTAGAGACTGGGTCCAAAGGGAGCACGGTGTACTCACGTACAGGGTGGTACAGATTATGACTGGGCATGGCTGCTTCGGCAAATACTTATACCAGATTGTCGGGAAAAAACATTTGCCGAAATGCCATCATTGTGAGGAGGAAAATGACACAGCACAACATACACTCGCAGAGTGCCCGGCGTGGGCGGAAAAGCGAGAAGAGCTTGTGTCAACGATAGGCAACGACCTGTCCCTGCAAGCAGTTGTCAAGGCCATGGTCAACGATAACACCGCGTGGACAGCGGTCGTCTCTTTCTGTGAAAGAGTCATGAAGCAGAAAGAGGAGGCGGAACGTGCCAGGGAGAGAGCTGCCGGTGCGTCTGTGACGCGTCGACGGGGATTTAGGCGAGGAAGGCGGCATGGTGGTGGCGACTTCCACCAGAGGCCGCCCTGAGGGAACCTCCCATGTAGGCTACGTAGGAATGGGCGGGTGGTTAGGTTTAGGAAACCTCTGGCTTGCCTACTTGCCGCGTAAATAGGCAAGACCAGGGGTTAGGTGGGCGTAGGGCTTGTGTAGGTAGGTAGGTTGGTTAGGGTTAGGGACGGTTAGGGTGGGGAATGTGTGGGAGGTACTGGATAGGTATCTTCTGGCTTGCCTACCTACTCAGTGGGTAGGCAAGCCCAGGGAATGGAGGGCGTAGGGTTTGTGCTAGGCAGGGTAGGGTTAGGATCGTGGGGTACGGGGGGGGGATGCGTAGGTTAGCGTAGGCCGGAAGGGAACTCGGGGTAGCTCAGGCGGAGGAAGAGTAAACCTCGTTAAAAAATCAACCATGGGGTGGCGGCGGAGCGGGTGGCCTCTCCGCTGCCGTCCGAACCCAGGGGGAAAGGGACGGGGGGCCTGGACTCCCATTGCACGGGTTCGGGGAGCTGGGAGGCAGCCTTTAACAACCGGGTTGCCTCAGCTGGGTGCGGCGTGGGAAACGCCTGCCGCCGGGGGTGCTGCGGAGCTTGCTCGCGCTACCCCGGGACACTCCCATAGTGCGGCGTAGGTTGTCGTGGAGTTTTAGCCGGTTCAAGTCGCCATTTTCGGCCCCTCTCCTGCGTGACTCGCACGTGAGGGAGGGCGGTTCAAGTCAGGCTCCCTCCCCCCTGGAGCTCTGGCATAGTCCATGAGGATTTTCTCTCCACGTTAAAAAAAAAAAAAAAAAAACGGCTATTATAGTTTGGGTCTATACAGTCTTGTATATACAAGTATGAGTACGTATGTGAGAAGTTTTACTTATTGGTCTCACTTATTACTGGTTTCTTCCTTGTGTTGAATCTAAGTACATACTTGGATCTTTAACACTAAATATTTGAATGTAAAAGACTTTGTTCACTAGTGTTTGCGTAAAGAATCACAGGTAACCACACATAAAATTCAAATTTTCTAACAAATAAGATTCATTTTTCTCGAAACCGTTAACATGTTCTTTACTACGTTTATAAATTGCGCAGCAAAATAATGGATCGTATAAAAATAACTTAAATAGATATATCGATAATAGTAATCAGTATATTTTAAATTTATTTGTACCTTATATACATCAACAATACACCAAGGAATCTATAAGTTAGTAAGGAGCTTAAAAATTCCATGCAATACACATCCTCAGAATCAGGGCCAAATAAGAAAACAAAGTTGCCATTATATAGGACTTGCTTGCCAAGATGAAAAAGAAAACAGTGTTGTTACAGTCGTCTTAGTATAATTGCCCGTTGATGTATCAATAGCTTTTTTTTTCTAACTAACTATGCAATTGGCCTTGCAAGGCCTTTAAAGTTTCACCGGACTACAACCAATAGCCAAAAAACGTATACTTATCGAAAGTTCACAGCAGAAACATATGTCGTCAGTTTTGGTTTGTATTGCTTCAATTCACATGTACAAATGAAAAATTCAATCTTTTATTAAAATACATATCATTATGACATATTTGAATTATTTTCCTTTAAATTGTATACGGTATTTATGTAAATGCATATCCTTTTTAATTGTTTTTTCGATATAAATTTTTTTTTTATAAAATTGTATGTTGAATAAATTATAAATAATGAAGTAAATGTGTCTACATCTAGCAAAAGAGTATTTATATAAGTAATCATAAAACAGTTTCTCAGAATATACACTATTTACATATTTTATATTATTATATTCGGTAAAATTATATTCTTCTTTCTTTCGTCACGTGGTAACGTCCGATTGTATTCTTTATGATATTATTCAAATTACTGGTCACTATAACATTTTAAACTTTTTATTACTGCCGAAACTTAACCACTAGGAAATCAAATCATCACAGTACTCGGTTTCCTTTATCTTTTTCCTTTGTGTATCGTAAAATATTACGCTTCATCGGACTACAACGCGATAGGGAGAACATTTTATAAAATCGAAGCAAGCCAATCTTAGCCGGATACCTCACTCTTCTACCCGACGGGTCGTATCCATTGAAATGCCGCTTACAGTATTTAATTTTTATATTTTGTTGATAGATATTATCAATTATTTATGACATTGCAAATATTTATTAAGACTTCTGTCTTTTGCACGATTAAATCCAATATACGTAAAACGTTTTATTTCAAGTGAAATGTGAGTAAAGTACATTTTTTATGGAATTGAAATTCGATATGGGTTATTATTATGGAATTTCGATATTGTATATTTGGATTTAGAAAAGTTTAATTTGTAATTTTGTGGATTTGACCTTATTATCTTATCTTATAATCTTTCGTCTTGTCTGTAATATCTTTAAAAATTGTTCTTGATATACTTACCACGTCGACTTATCGGCGATATTAATTAGAATTCTGAATTATAATTTTCAGTCGTTACCTAAAAATAAATATTATCAAAATAGATTGTATTACATATAGTTTATTGTATTATAATCATGCGATCCTTGAATATTGTTTTCTCAGCAATAAGTGATAATCAAATTGCTCACATAATACGTGCTGTTTTGTACTGAAACTGTGAATGATAATCGGATAATGTGAGTAATCGCAGATTTTATTTGACGCAAATAGCGAGTTAGGTACGCACCCTAAGCATAATTTCCCGTGTCGACCAAACTGGGCACATCGCTAGTAGTAATCTGTGATTCGCTGTCGATGTACGGCTACAGACACAGTACACGAGAGTATATCGATTAGCTTTATATTTAAGCAAAATTATGTCGAAAATGATAATGCAAAGAATTAAGTTACTCTTGCCGTCTACTTTAAAAGGTATGATGACGTTTGTATTGTTCTACGTTCAGAAATTTCACAGTACATTTTAATAGTGATTATTATAAAACAACAGATTCCTAAATACTTGTACTTACCGTTTTAAAATCGCGTTGCTTACAACATTATATTAAGCGATAATCCAGAATGTAAGACTAAACTGATAAAAGCATCAAATTAACGCGTTTGTTAGTAAATTTATAGGTTTCAATTTTCATGTAGTGTGAAAAATATTAAAATAACTACATCGATCACTTTCTTTTAGCTTATATGTAGGTACTGTAGTGTGCTAATATAAGTATACATATATAATACGGATCAAAATAATTCTGATTAATAGAATTAATATTTGTATACCATGTTAATAATAAAAATATGTAGATAGGTATTTTTATTTATTTATATTAATTAAGTAGGAAATTAATTAGGAGCTGATAACAGAAGTTGTAAAAATGTTGCGGTTGATGTTAAGTAGTCGTTGCAATCAGTGGCTATTCATTCAGCACCTTAACCACAACTACAGTTCTGCCCACTCAGTGAGAACTGTTAACCTTTGTACTAGATTGAAACGTTTCTCGTGTTATCAATTGCTGATCTTATCAACCTTCTAAATAGAAACCACTAGCGCGAGCGTTATTGATTTTCGGTGTAAATAGTTGCGGTGGTTGTTAAACCTTACATAAGATCTATATATTCTCCGCTGGAAAGAAAAATAACCATTGTCTTACATTTTCAAATTTGTATTATAAATTTATGTACATTTCTTGTATATAAATAATTATGATATATGTATTCATAAACGCATAAGCCTTTAAAAAATTTCTATGCCATAATTAAAATATCTAAATTATACTTTACTCCCATAATGTGTATATAGAATAAAAACCTCAACAACATATTTAGAAGTGCGTATCTGTATGTATCAATAAAACTAAACACTGTAGAAAGTATGAATGTACACTACAATTTAAATAATAGTGTTCTAAATAGTTATTCATCTTAGAGATCATTCACTTTGTTATTGCAGCGACCTTGCTAGGTCAATAGCGTAGTCAGTTCGAGAAAAAAAAAGTTATTGCAGTATGCCGATATGTAGTCTCTTTCAAATACGGATGATGCACACAAATCTTGCAATTCAAAGAAAGTCTGGATGCGTATTTTCAGCCAATTTTTTTTTTTTCGAAATGACTACGCTATTGACTCAGCAAGGTCTTAACAGCTTCACCGGACTACTAAAGCGAGCGCTTAAGGCACTCAGCCGACTTTATTTTGGCAACCAGCTCAAGGGTGGACGGCACACCTCGGCTTGGCTGTTGCCTGTTGCATGCAAAATCGCGACCTATCTTAGCTAACCTAGCTAACTATTCATATATGTATGAGTTGTTGAAACGTATATGTGTACCAAGCACACACGCCTCAACAACTCCTACATATATTTATTATCGAAAAATTGAGAGTTTTTCAGTTCGATAAGGGAAAAAAGAACACTTTCATGTGTAAGCGTGTAGGCGTGCACGTGTGTGGGGGTGATCGTGTAGTGTTGTAGCGGTGATGTATATTTTTGTGTCATCGTATCGTGCAAGCAACGCACTCAAGGGCTCCCTACCGAGGGATCGAACCTAGGCTTGAGCCGCTGCCGTGGGAGGCCTAATCGGGTGTGCGGGAGCGAAATTAACCCCAGACCGCGGCGGCGTGATCTGTGGCTACGCGGGCGTGGGCGTGAACACGCTCTGTTTCGAGGGATTACTGATCGTTCGCTGACGTGATTGAATCAGGAGGGTCCGTAAAAATGTGTCGCGGACGTCTTTTATAACGCGCAGCGTTAGGTACATCGTGTTTTCAGCCAAAAATTTTCTTTCTCCCATCTTTCTATTTTTAAGAATGCTTCTTTCGTAAAGGATGACAACAGCATTGTTCTATTAATGGATACGTAATTTCATGGATCACGTTGAGGGCGTGAAAGTTTATCAAGCCCGGCCACTTAGTTCTTTACAAGGCTCACTTCATGTCTGGAATGTAATTTTCTTCTCGTCATTTTTATTCCTTGTAAAGGTTGCAAATTGTGAAAATCGCATTGTGAATAATGCAGGTGTTACTGAAAACAAAACATCGTTTTAACTACAAAAGGATCTGTTATAGTAAACATTACGGGTTCTTTGACTTATCCCGTCATGTTTCTTTTACCACAAAATTTCAAGGGTTCATTTTTCAAACTGCATCCGTCTCCGCACGTACAAACATGTTTCATCTCCTTATATAACGATTGTAACTTCTCAAAGAAGAGTTTTAAAGATTCGTCCCCTGAAACAATGTGTAGTATACAATATATTTTATCAGAAATTTTCTGATACTTCTTAAATATCCCCTTTTTATCTATAAGATAGTGGTCTACCATTAGCTTCTGCCCTTGACTTCGTCCGTGTAGTAATATTTACTTTGGGCTAATGCTAACATGCAGCGGAAGCTCTCAAGAAAAAAAAAACGATTTTGAAACATTTTTCTTGTTCTTAGCGTACTGATATATGTATAACCTTCCTCGATAAATGAGCTTTATAACATTGAAAGAGTTTTTCAAATCGGACCAATAGTTCCTGAGATTACCCCCTACAACGTCACAAACTTTACTTCTTTATAATATTAGTATAACATTATTATGTACATGCGTCTTTGATTTTTCCATTATCATATGAGCTTATAAGTGACCTATCACAGGGCTATAGGTTTCCCGAAGGAAGGTATTGGCATATTGACCACGTCAGCCCACGAGGTATTGGCGATTACAAAATCCGAGAAATCTAGTTTCAAATTTTCCAACAAAACGTGGCACTACGAGAATATTTTCCAAATTCAGGTTTCCTTACAATGTCTTCCCTCACCGTCAGCCAATAGTGTATAAATTAGAAAGGTACGCAAATTTCGAAAAAATCGTTATTAAAGCTAGTGTTTTAGGGGTGTAAGGGGTGTCGAGTAACATCTTAAGACTTGAGACACCCAATCCAACCTCACCTACACGTGGTGCATCCTGCTGATCAACGAACGAGGCAATGGCGATAGCGGGGTGGTAGGGTTTTACAGCCCGACTGGGTCGCAACCACCATGTATATGGTGAAAAAACCCGTCATAGTGACTCGCTTTTGCGCGTCGCGTTTCGGGATCAGCCTGTGCATATCCAGTACCGGGTGACTTTCATCATTATGGCCGGCATGACAGCGGCGACCGACGATGGATGAACTGTCTCTCGGTGGTCGCCACTGTTTTGGATTGTACTATGCTTACCATTAGGCATAGTGCAGTCACTTTGTCGTGCTTCAATAAAAAAAAGGGTTCTAAGCTGCGGACATCGAATAAACATTCCAGCGGTCAAAACATTCAATCACCACGACTATATACACCGTTTCTACAAGTAACTGGAAATTCTAAATAAAAATACATTTCAAATGTTCCATTTTGTATTCAAATAATAATAATATCAATGAAATAATATAGGAAGATAGTTGTTATTTTAAACTACTATTTCCTGTCGCTGTCGTACACATCTCTTGTTGAGATCTAATATGTGTTTATAACGGAGGGCTGGGATGTGGGTATAATCAATTAATATATTTATGTGTCATTGTATCAATCACGAATATATTGTGTTGAAGGTTGAATCAATATATATACTAAATGAAAACAAAAATCGTTGGATTGCGGTATACAGACAGTCTTATTATTATTTTCTAGTGACCGTGAATTTTCATAATTATAGTTTCGGACGAAAACTGTTATAGAAAAGGGCTAATTTGTACAGGTTTGTAGTGTCACGGAGCCAATAATCCTCAAATAATCAGTTTTCACGGCATTTCTCGTATCAAACTCAACTAAAACTATGCGAAAAAGATATTTTAACATGAATAAAAAGTATGTTTACATTACAATAAATTCAATCTTGTATTTAAGATAAATACATTTAATAACATAAATACAAAATATACTAAATCACCTACGAAATAATACTAAGGTATTTAAAATACGCCTAAAAATACGTTTTCTATAGGAATTTAAACAAAGCGTATTTATTATTAAACGTATTGATGGCTATATTGGCTTAAAAGAATTGAGTTGTGTATTTTGAATAGCGATTGTTATAACAGAGAGAATAAATAAATAGTTCTCGTCAATTATATGGCAATGACTATTTGCAATTAGGCATTTGTAACAGGCAAATTGTACGTTACTTAGCAGTTAGTAGTCATTCTTTTAGTATAGGACTACGTGTCAGTTTAAGCCACTGATGGGTCCTTTATATTGAGAGTAGTTAACCACGTATACATATAATAGCTTACGTTAGTGCTAACAATGTTAGAATTATATACGATTGGAGTAAATAGTAGTCTTAAAAGTATATTAGTGAACAAAAGTTCTACGCAGTCTATTATATACGTATATTGTCAAGAATAGTAAACTTTTTTAGAAATATTTTAAAAGGTAATATTTCTTAAACCTTGATCGATATCCTTTACCTATATAAGTGGTAACGATTTGATGTTTATTTTGTAATGATGTTATTAAGTAGTGTATATTTTCGTCATCATTTTTGCTTGCTGTTTCTTTCCGCTGATTCTTTTAAGCAATATGTGCACCAGGTTCACATGGTGTAACACAACTACACCTCGTAGAATCTGTATATTATGCTGGGTAGTTATTTCATCGCCAAAGATAAAAATAGTGCTAATGTTGTAATAAGTTAACTGCTGTGGAGATAAAAACGGCCTATTTGCAATCACGAAGAATACAACCGAACAAGGCCTGAACGCATTAATTTATTGTATTGCTCGCACGGGATACTTTATTGGAATATTCTATTATATCTATATACTACCTGATTCCGACAACTTCGTGTGCGTTGTTTATTATATTATTTTTGTAATATATCCTAACCTAAACCTTCCCCATGAATCATTTCATCAACTGGTGAAAACTGCATAAAATCCGATTAGTGGTTTTTGAGTTTATCGCGAACAAACAGACGTGGCAGAGGACTTATATTTTATATTATGTAGTCATAAATAAACAATAGACATGTAGTCCCATGTGGCACTTAACTTATTAAAATAAATAAGTTTGAAGTAAATATACACATCATATCATTCTTATTTCAGGTTCAAGATGCCTTTCTTCGGTATTGCAAAATGAACCTCAAAAACCGTCTATCAAAACATCGATTCCTGGACCTAAATCACAAAAATTAATGCAAGAATTGTCTGCGATTCAGGTATTTGAAATAGTCCACACTTTGTTTATACTATTTTAACTACAAATGATCATTATTTTAATTTTCAGTGTTTAATTATGAAACAATTTAAAAAATAACAATTTTACTTTTATTTTAGGTAATCTTTGAGAATAATAAAATATCGGATGGTCACTTGTTATCTCTTTTATTGTATTATAAGCTGATAAGAAACGAACAATAATTTATTTAGAGCTGTAATCATAGTCTTAAACTGTCTTGCTTTAATAATTATCAAGTAGGTAATTGAATGTAGCCATTTATAGGCAGTAATGTTATAATATTTTACGACTTTGACAAACATATACTGCACTTTAAATTATAAAACGATTATGTTTGCAATTTCATTATAATCGTTTTACGTCATCTTTGTTAAGTTAGGTAAATGAGAGCAACGTATTCACAATTTTTACGCTAACTACAGATCCAAGGCCAAATATCAATAGATTTTAATATCTTATAATGTCTGAGAGATTGATTGATATCGATGTTTTGTGATTTAATCTTAATTTAACAAAATTGTTTCGGAACATATCAAAACAAATTCTCCTCTAAACTGAATTTTGCATGATGTCTTCTATATTATTATGCTCAGTGTAAAGTGTTTGTTATTTTGGCACCTAGGTCGTTTTAAGATATACCTTTCACTTGGAATTCGTATAGATGTTACGACATATTTTTCGATATTATAAAGTTATGTTCAAATATAACATTTCTATAATACTATTGGATTCATTTTATTAAATGGCAACAGATTTGGTTGTTGTAAGCGATTTCAAGACAAAAAGTTGTAATAAGGAAACAGTAAAAGTATTTTTAGAACATATGTAAGAACAACTAATTCTTCCAGTGGTTATTCATTTAGGGTACAGAATTAAATACTTTAAAATTCTATTTATTTTCGATAATTAAATAGCACTTATATAGGTATTTATTCAAAGACAACATTTAAACAAGACGTCCAAAAACATAAATGTCTCATACAACATTTAAAACATTATTACAATGTATTGGAAATAACAGTAACTCGAACACGATATTATTTTATTCCTATAAAATTTCATTGAGATTGAACGTTTTATTTTAGCAAGCTGGCTCTGTACAGCTCTTCGCCGATTATGACAAGTCCATTGGTAACTATTTTGTTGATGCTGACGGTAATGAATTTTTGGATACATTTACACAAATTTCTTCACAACCCGTTGGTTATAATCATCCAGAAATGTTAAGCGCTTTTGAAGATCAACATAATCTTGTGAGTACTATTTTTTAACAGACATTTTGACCTCCTGTTCCTTAAAATTTCCCATCAAGTTGATGGAATTATTATTTACCAAAGCCTCTATTGTTATAATTAACTGTAATCTAGCTGAATAAAAATATTCGAACCCACTATCACTGCTTCTTAAAATATGCAATTAATATAAATAACTGGTATAATTTTGTGTCTATATATTGCTAATAACTGTAAATGAAAATGTATCAAATATATTTATTTATTTATTCTGGCTCAATAACAGAACATAAATAAAATTTGTCTCCCTATTAATTAATGTTGGGCAAAACATTTTATAAAATTACAGAAGAAATTAAAAACAAAATACCCAAAAATATATTGCGGAAGTTACTACAAAAAAAAAATTAAGTATATTATAAAAGTAATATGCAAATATCTTTTTTATGTCACCTAATTATTATTAAGACTACGGTAAGCCTTGCTTATATATGACATTTAGCAGTTTCTTAAACGTTTCAGAGAGCTTTAGTAAATCGACCAGCTTTAGGAGTATTTCCTTCAGCAGATTGGCCTGAAAAAATAAGAAATGTGTTATTATCAGTGGCACCTGACGGATTTGCCAATGTAGTCACAATGATGTGTGGGTCTTGTGCCAACGAGAATGCGTATAAAGCTATCTTCATGTGGTACCGTCAAAGAGAACGGGGTGAGAAAGTTGAATTTACACCCGAAGAAATTAGTTCTTGCATGCTTAATCAAGCTCCTGGAAGTCCTAATCTATCAATGCTATCGTTTGAGGTAAGTTTGATCAAAATTATTTGTAATTTCCATTTGTGTATATGCATTAGTTTTGTGCAATAATATATGTTTTCTGGTTACCTTATACAGGGTAGTTTTCATGGTCGTACGTTTGGATCGCTTTCCACTACAAGATCGAAACCTATTCATAAATTGGATTGTCCTGCGTTCGACTGGCCTGTGGCACCATTTCCAAGATACAAATATCCATTGGATCAATTTGTAAGCGAAAATAAGCAAGAAGATAAACGGTATATTGTTGTAATATTAAATTAGTCAGTCCCCTGTAGGTTTAGCGAGTTTGTCGTCTTAGATCAATGAGATGAGGTTGTAGTTAAACATTTAAATCTATGAAGTATTAAAAAACGTAATTTACTTTCCAAAAAAGTAATCATCATGCTTAAGTAGTTAAATTATATTTTGAATGGAGTTTTGGTGGGGTCTTACTTTGTCACATAGTGGATTATATATGTTCCTAGACTCAGCCCGCGAATTCGTTCGCGTGAAATAGATACTTTAGCTAATACGCAGCGGAAGCTCTCAAGAGGAAAAAACCCCGATTTTTAAACATTCGTCATTGGTGCTCGGCTCCTATTGGTCTTAGCGTGGTGATATATAACCTATAACCATTCTCGATAAATAAGCTATATAACATTAAAATAATTTTTCCAATCCGTCCAGTAGTTCCTGAGATTACCCCCTACAACGTCACAACATCACAACGTCACAAACTCACAAATTTTACCTCTTTATAATATTAGCACGTTCGCTGCGTTACGGCAAGTATTTTGCCGTATTTGACAGTCCGCCAGTGCGGTAGCTTATTGTCCTTATTTTGCGTGCGGTGCGGGGGCGATTTAACTATGTTGCTGTACGTGTTGAAAAAAGACAGTGATCTTTTCAATATTGTTGCTTTTAATGTAATAATATTGTGCACTAATAATATACGACAAAATAGTTACCGTAACGCACAGTAAGGTAAGTATTTTTATTCAGTGCGGTACGGAAACTATCTTGTCGTACCCCGCCAACCCCGCGCCTCATTTCATGCCTCCGCGTGGCATCTCAATTTGCGTTAGCGCTGTAAGGCGTACATAAAGCCCTCGATAATCATTGTGCAGAAAACTACGCACTTACCTAACAATGAGACGTTCATGTAAAAAAGGAATTAAAATTGAAGGTGTAGAAGCAAGAAAGAAAGTTTTTCATTGTAGTAATAGCTCGTTTGTGACATCTAATTCTAAAAAGACAAATTTGGCAATCCCAAGGTATAAGTAGCTGAAAGCGTTTCGATAAACAAAGGGGGTGATAAGTCTTGTTGTTCAGGGTTAAATAGACACAAAGAGTCGAAAGCAGCAGGCAGCAGGCGACTAAAAAGCAGGCATCAGTTTTACTATTATTGCCAATTTTAAAATTATTTAAATATTTTAAATAATTTTGTTGAGTAAATAAGAAGTTATGTTATGTTGATTTATACAATGTTAAATTTTAATATTGAGTATATTAATAGAGAGTAGAATATCTTTAAAATATCGATTGTCATTTTGAAAGTAAACCCTTTCCCTAGCATCTTTGCACTTCTGTGCTATACAGCAAATCTATTGCCGAAAATCAGTCATTTTGAAAAATCCCTATATATACTGAAATATTGTCCAGAAACGCAGGCTACCGCAGCTTGGTATACACGAGGATGTAGGCTATCGATTCGTTAAAAAAAACAATTGGTATGGGGAGTTTCCACGTCTGTATGGATTTTGCAAGTCAGATGCCGGTACGGCAAAATTGAGGTCGTAACGCATAGCAGGAAATATAGATACGGGCAGTATTTGTCTCGTAACGCACTAGCAGAAGGTTTAGACCTAATGCTGCCGCAGCGAATGTGTTAGTATAGATTCAACAATGGCAGTAATAATGTGGACGGGAAATTATCAAAAATAAAATAAATTAAATAATAATCTTGAAACTTTCTTTATTGTGACAAAAAGGCCTAAAACAAACAGTATATAAATAAGGTTGACAAATAATTATCAAATGAATTGAAAAAAAATTATATTGTGGTGATTAATTTTATGATTTTATATTTTATTTCAGATGCCTAGAACAGGTATCGGACATAATTGAAAAATATAATAAAAAAGGTAATCCTGTTGCTGGAATAATAGTAGAACCGATTCAGTCTGAAGGAGGAGATCACGAAGCTTCTCCTGAATTCTTTCGGGAGTTGCAAAAGATTAGCAAAGAGGTCAGTCGGTATAATTGTTAAACTACTTGCGAACTAGGATTATTGTATCAAACTGATAATTGTTACTGTTTTTTTTTTTTCGAAATGACTACGCTATTGACCCAGCAAGGTCTTAACAGCTTCACCGGACTACTAAGGCGAGCGCTTAAGGCACTCAGCCGATTTTATTTCGGCAACCAGCTCAAGGGTGCACGGCACACCTCGGCTTGGCTGTTGCCTGTTGCATGCAAAATCGCGACCTATCTTAGCTAACCTAGCTAACTATTCATATATGTATGAGTTGCTGAAACGTATATGTGTACCAAGCATACACACTTCAACAATTCCTCCATATATTTATTATCGGAAAATTTGAGTTTTTCAGTTCGAGCAGGGAAAAAAGTAAACCCTTCCACTTTCATGTGTAAGCGTGTAGGCGTGCACGTGTGTGGGGGTGATCATGTAGTGTTGTAGCAGTGATGTATATTTGTGTGTCACCGTATCGCGCAAGCAACGCACTCAAGGGCTCCCTACCGAGGAATCGAACCTAGGCTTGAGCCGCTGCCGTGGGAGGCCTAATCGGGTGTGCGGGAGCGAAATTAACCCCCAGACCACGGCGGACTTGTTACTGATTATTTTCACCATCATTTAGATAATGCCTTCGGGATGGCTTATATAATACATGTGTCATTACACTAACATAAAATAGATAAAAGTCGACGTTTTCTAATGCAGTCCTAAGAAGAAGTTTTACATTGGTGTCGCTGGTTAAACCTTATGAGTCAAATCAAAATAATCTACTACAGAATACCTCATAAAAATGCGTATAGAAAAGTATGGTATATGTATATCTTCCAAGAATAACTCACAGTAATCATTTTAATCTTTTACATAATATAGTATTGAAGCTTGTACATTTAAATACTTTAGTTATTTTGGGAATTTAATATAGATCAAAGTTACGCTTTACAGCATATCACTTCAATAAATATATTAGTGGACAACACATATTTAGAATTGGGCGCAGCAAAAAAAAAAAAATAGTTGCGAGATTTAAGCCTTTTTGATTTTGATCAACTGTAAAACTCAAAGTGTCGAAACGTCTAAATCGGTTAGACTCCTATGACACCACACTGTACAGTGTAGGATAAGTTATATGAACAATTTTTATGTTAAACTTAGTACACAGATATTAGAGTAGACGTTGAATTAAAATTTCAATTACATGCGTAAGTGCGAAGTAATGTCATGTCCTCTTTAATAATTAATGTTTGATATCCGTAAAGTAACGCCTTCGTCAATTCTTTTGTTCAGTTTTTTTTCCTCAAAATATATTTAAAATGAAGCTATTTTTTATAATATAATATGAAAGGTTTCATGAAATAGAGTAAAGTATGTAATTTAGTAACAATTTCGTAGTGTGAACTTCGACTGTTGTGTGATATCAATCATTAAAATTAAATACAAAATAATGATTTACAGAAAAAAGTTGCACTCATTATAGACGAAGTGCAAACAGGTTGTGGAGCAAGTGGAAAGATGTGGTGTCACGAACATTTTGACCTGCCGTCACCTGCCGATATCGTCACCTTTAGCAAGAAAATGTTGACTGGTGGATTTTATTTTAACTCTGATTTCAAGTAAGTTCACAGGAAATTGTTTGCGTAGAATACTTAGAATTCTCAGGAATTTACCTACTTATAGTTGTTGTAGGTTTTCCGGTCATTAATTTATTTTTGTGTTTGCTTTAGTTCAGCAAATCTAATACACCGTATAAGGTTTAATTTAAGCGGTAGTATCTTTCTGCATATCTCAACAATACCTACCTAGGGAATATGTTGCTAGAATACTGCTTCATTAGTAAGATTTACTGATATTTGTAGTTGTGGTAAACGTAAATAAATTATGTAATGTGTTGGTCGATGATAATACTTTTTTCTTTTGGAAAAACTGGTATCTTATCGTATTATGAAAATAAATTATTAGATTCTCTTTTGTTACTTATGAAATTTAATTAAGGAAGATTTCAATAAATAACGTAATGACAACTTTAATTAATTATAATTTGTTGCATTAGTATAGTATAGTGGATTTAAGGGCATTATTTTCAATAAACAAAATAACGAATATACAAGATATCGGACAAAGCGTACCTCCAATATCTAGCTAGATATGTAGTCATTTCTGCCGGTCTTTTTTATCTACATAGTAATACGTGAAGCAAATTTTTTGTATCCCTTTTTAACCTAATTCCCGTCAACGGGTGAACTTGAAATTTGGCATAGTTAGAGTTTATATGGTGGAGAAGTGCAGAAAGCTGTTTATTTTATATAAAATGCATTAGAAGTACATTAAATTAATTAAAATATGCACTACTCACACTACTACTCGAATTTTACACAACATATATACACATGTAAATAAAAAAGACATTTTGACAGTCGTCAATAAATACGAATTTCAAAAAAGGTTGTGAAAGAAGGAGGTTGCTATGCTCGACTATATGTATTTTTAACTCTTACGTTCTAACTACCATTTTTCATCCTACATTCAACAATGATATTATAAAATATAACTATTATTGTAATGTTTATTATTTTTATGGTGCACACTTGAAATAATGAATTAATTAAAAAATGATCCAAATAATATTTTGTATAATCAAAATAGGAATTTTGTTCATAAAAGTAATCCATGACTTAGATCTCCGCGGTTATAATGTTGCAATTCAACCTCATGTATCAACAAAAAAGAATTTATTTTCAAAAGCTAATGGTAGCATTGTATTGTGCTCCATTACTTTTCCACACGATGATACTGGACAAATCACTATTTCTCATAATGAACAGACTACATTTAATTCAATATCACCCAGAAATACCACCCACGAATGGTGTCGTGTAAAATTAATTGAAAATTGTGTCCTGAGTTGCGATAAATTTCTTTATTTTCGGAAAGTTATATTTGCTTAAAATTTGAGAGCTGTATACCACGTGGTTTTTGCTTCAAATTTATAATTAATTTCAATGTTCATTTACAATTTTTTTTAATGTTTATATAATTAAAGATCATGGCAAATGACAAATAACTGAGTAGCCATGATGAAAACCTTTGATTATAGAAGTATACCCTTTGACAAAAGAACTCTAATAAAGTTCAAACTTTACAAAATCAATTAACTATGGTCGAATGTCGACCACTGGGCGCCCACTAGTATAAAGTTATTCCTTCATTAATATAATATATATTAACATGTCAATCGACCATTGTCAAAATTAATAATCAATTTTGCAATATATAAATACATGAGATAATTGAAATCTTTTAGAATTTCGCCGTACCCTTTTTTCAAATCGGTGGCCGCACTAGTTAAATGATTTATATAACGAAAAAAATATCTAATAACATTGTGTATCAATCCCACTAGTGAATTGATCAAGAAAGTAGGTACTAAAACATAGATAAGATATGGAAAAAGAATATTTTTATGTTTTCAATTCCCATACATAAAGTCTATTGCGGAAATGATAAGAAAAAACATGTGGAAGAAGTCAACGATAAAGGCCTAATTTTTAGTATAAAGTGATACTTGATAGACATTATCACTACTCACTTCAAAAATTGGTTTGATAAAATTATATTCATATTAGATTAAATTGTTTAGAGTTTTGGGCATAGCTATAGGTAGCGACGTAATAAGGTGGCATGTCGGGACTGACAAAGTTCCAAAGGCAATGCAGCTCCAACTGAAGAAAACGTAAGTGGGTCATGAAATGAAAACGCTTACTTACACTAAAGATGGCTCCATACTATGAATTTACCACTATTCTCCAATAATATATCTACGAGACTAGCTCTATATTGTGAATGAATGAATCTTATATTCATTTAAAGAGTTTAAATTTGAAGCGATGATTGTTTAGGTGATAGCGTGTTCAGACACAGCGTCGACGAATGTAGATTCGAATACTTGCATCTGAGTCCGTGGATCCGCAAATGGAAAGCCACCGTTATGAAATCGTAGCATGGTGGTAGCGTTTTTCTACATCTACCTGGCTAGCTACAACTCTCAAATTGAAAATCTTTTGCCGAGCACCTGTTGGTTTGTTCTTGCAGGTGTATATGAGAGCCAGTTCCTCTTAGGTTTGTCGTGTTTATCATCTTAGTCTACGTCGTCATTTAACATTTGACGAGATTGTGATGAAACGCTAAAACCTATAAGTTAAAAAAAATTAATTGTAATAGAACATTTATTGTATTTGAACACTTGCTTCAAGATTGCCCCAGGTTTAGCACGTAGAGACTAGGGCACACAATGCTTTGTGATAATCTTCATACATGTCCACTCAATCTTTTGGGCTTGATGGAGAAGGAGTCTACAATCAAATCGTTTCATAATTTTATCAAGCATTGCTAGTCTTAAGACATTTAACGGACTTTGATTACCACGACTCTCTTACCTGCATCTAAATCATTCTGAAATAACCACGACTTTCTCTGACTTGTATCTACATCAGGACTAACAAATCTTGGTGACTTAATATTATGCTTGAATGCAACACGTGAAAGAAGTGATTACTGAATCGTGTTAAAATTGCGATCACCCGTTTCTCCGTTTATATTGCCAATTCTAAATGATCTCTCTCCGAAAACAACAAATTTGGGAAAAAAAGTCATAATAAAAACTGATTCAATTTTTATATTTACAGAGCTCCTCATCCATACAGAATCTTCAATACGTGGATGGGTGACCCGGGAAAACTAATACTGTTAGAGCGCGCGTTAAAGGTTATAAAGAAGCAAAATCTAATTGCTTTAGTGAATGAAACGGGAAAGGTTCTCAAAGACGGCCTTCATAAGCTTGAAAAAGAGTACCCTGGACTTATTCATAGCGTACGAGGACGTGGAACTTTCTTGGCGTACAATGCGCACAATACTGAAACACGAGATAAAATTAACAACAAATTGAAGCAAAACGGTAATTTTTTAATATATGGATTCTTAGTTATCTTTCTAACCTTAGGCCTTAACCCTTGTCGAACATGATACGAGTGTAATATATTTTATCTCCTTGCATATGTGTAAGAAGGCGTAGATATGTTTTAATACGTATTTTGAAATACTTTGTTTTATCTTGGGATACAACTCGAATAGCTGACCCGCGCAATTTCGTCTGTACCAAATTGGTTATTACCGGTTCCAATTTTGTTTACAGACGAGAAAAATCTTAAAAAAACTAGAATCCGATTATAGCGACTCCCACCGGGTCCAATTGTGATTCCAAACTATCTTATATATATTGGCAAGGAATGTCTTCTTGGTATCCCTTGGGTTGTTCTTTTAGCCCTCATCTTCGCGCCACATATACTACCCTTGCAACAACGCGATCATTCTACTGGCCTATAGCTTTTATTTCTTGTTATCTTGTAACCAACTCCATCAAGTAACATGCCGGAATGTTATCATGTATATATCCGGAACCATATGATATGACTTTAATTTGGTTGGATACATTTCAGTTTGAGTTCCATGATGCAAACAAATCAGTCTTGCTTGGAGAGAATAAATCTTGAACATAGGTTTTATATTGATTAAAATATCTAGTATCGATAGCTTCTTTAGTAAGAAGACCAACAGTTTCATTATCCTGGATCCCACTATGTCCTGCTATTCGTGCCAGTACTACATACAATCCTAAATAATGACATTGATTAGCCATTGAATGACATTAGCCCAAAGTAACTATTCCACGCGAAGGAAGTCGCGGGCAAAGGCTATAAGTAATAAAATAAATTTCAATTGTTTTTAGAAATGTCTGGCTGTCTGTTTGTATGAGCACGCATCACTAATTAAGTACAGAATCCACAATAAAACAATATAATCAATCAATACAATAATAAATCTTGAATCAACAATATTATCGGTCCACTCTATGAAAAGTTATTGTAATTTTAATGACGAAGTATGGTATATATGCAGTGAAAGGCTCTTGTTTTATAATTTTTTAAACAGAGACACTGAAGTATATGTATGTACTTAAGAAAAGAGTAGTATTTGTTTGAGCCAAAAAAAAAAGTAAAATAAAGAAAACATTTATGTACTATCATCATCATCATTGCCCTTATCCCACTTAAGTAGGGTCGGCACAACATGTTTTCTTTTTCCATTCTCTCCTGTCAGATGTCGTCTCAGTATTCACACCTTTTACAGACATATCGTTTTTCACACAATCCATCCATACCTTTTTTGGTCTTCCTCTACACGTATATCCATCCACTATCATACTCAACACTTTTCTAGTTACATGCCTTTCATCTCTTCTCATGACATGCCCATACCATGCTAACCGATTACTCCGTAACTTCTCTGTCACTGGTGCTATTTTCAAACTGCCTCTAATATACTCATTCTTAATCTTATCCATTCTAGTTACACCACACATCCACCTTAACATTCGCATCTCTGCCACATGTAATTTTCTCTCATCCGTCTCTTTCGTAGCCCAGCACTCAGATGCATACAGCATGACCGGTCTTATCATAGTTTTATAAACCTTCCCCTTAAGTTTCAAAGGCATTCGTGGATCACAAGCTACCCCAGACACATTTCGCCATTTCATCCATCCTACATTTATCCTATTCCTCACGTCCTTATCAATGCCACCGTCGTTTTGTATCAATGAACCGAGATACCGAAAATTGGAGCAGGCTGGTAAGGGTACTCCATTTAAGGCTATAGGAGAAAAACTAGATGTACCACCGAAATCGCAAAACAAATGTTCAGTTTTTGTTCTACTAATTTTCAAACCAACATTCTCCAGTCTTTCTCGCCATTTTTCCAGCCTGCTCTGGACCTCTGCAGCATCTTCTCCGATAAGAACAATATCATCAGCAAACAGCATACACCAAGGTGTCTCCTCCTGTATGTCTGATGTTAACGCATCCATAACAAGAAGGAATAAATAAGGGCTTAAAGCTGAACCCTGGTGCAAACCTACGGCCACATTGAAATTATCGGTAACTCCAGCCGCTGACCTAACGTGCGTTTTGGCATGACTGTACATACAACGAATAAGTTGTATATACTTCTCAGGCACTCTTTTCTTTTTCAGAGCCCACCACAGAACATCACGTGGTACTCGATCATATGCCTTCTCCAGATCAACAAATACCATATGTAAATTCTTATGTACTCGTCTGTATTTTTCACACAGTTGCCGAAGTGCGAAAATGGCATCTGTTGTCGCACGTCCAGGCATAAACCCAAATTGATTTTGACTCACTTCAGTCTCATCTCTTATTGGACTCGCTATCACTCTTTCCCAAACCTTCATACTGTGTGACATGAGCTTTATTCCTCGATAATTGTTACAGTTCTGCACATCACCCTTATTCTTAAAAATAGGCACTATTACACTATTGCACCATTCATGTGGGATCGCTTCCTCTAGTAACATCTTATTAAAAAATAACGTCAGCCAAACACATCCATCTACTTTTAAAAACTTCCATACTTCAATAGGTATGCCATCTGGCCCAACGGCTTTTCCGTTTTTCATACCATTCACAGCTCTTCTTACTTCATCCTCAGTTATTTCTTGTACAACGCCTAAATTTGATGGTACGGTCTCTAACTCTGCAGTCCTGTCATTTTCTTCATTCATCAATCTTTCAAAATATTTCTTCCAGCGACTCTTTATGTAGTCATCATTCATCAAAACTTTTCCTCCATCATCTTTTATACATTTAACGTGTGTAATATCTCTTGTATTATTTTCTCTTGCTTTTGCTAAACGAAACAAATATTTTTGTGTTCGTGAGTCTTCTAGAGATTTGTACTAATCATCTTGAACTTTAGCTCTGGCAATAGCAACTGCTCTTTTTGCATTCCTTTTACATTCTACATACATTATTCTTTTATTTTCTTTAATCGTACTATCTTGATCCTCAATACATTTCCATTCATAGAAAGCCGTTATCTTTTCTTTCAAAGCCTTTTGTACGTCTTCGTTCCACCACCAAGTATCCATATTTATCTTTCCTCTTCCTTTCGTTTCACCAAAAACATCCCTTGCTACGGTCCTTATACATGTTGCCATTTCATTCCAACACTCATTAACAGTTTTCGCTACCATATTTTCCATTTCTATCATTTTATTAACAATTTTTGTCCTAAATTCTTTCGCATACTCTTACATAATATGTAAGAGTATGCGAAATATATATACATAATATGTATATATATACATAATATGTACTATGTTGTACATAGTACATATTATGTACTATGTACAACATTATTACAAGATATCTATCATACGCTGTGCATTTTGCATTTTCTTTCGGTATCAAGTTTTATTTACCTGTTTCGTTTCTGACCTAGTATATTCTTGAAATTCTGACACTTACGTGCGTCGACTTCATTTCATAAGGTTATGAATATATTATATATACAATATTATTATAGCACCAACTTTGAGCAATAATTTAAAAAAAGTCGAGGCAGTCATAAGGACTGCGACTAGAAGTGAAATCTCTAAGCAATGGAGTTAAAATTGGGTTTTCATTTAAAATAATTATAGTGTGAATTATTTAAATTATTATCATTAATCTTTCACATTTATTGGCACTCCGAATAATAATTATATACCTTTTATACAGTTTATTAATTCATCAAACATATGATGGGCTGCACGATCTCAATACAAAATATCAACATTGCATGTACACACGCTACGCGTCGCTAGTCTGCTAATACGGCCATGCTTATTAGCATGTCATGACTCGAAATTATAAATTTACCTCTTACTAAAAAAATACCACTCAACACGCCTAAAAAAGTTTCATTTCTTAAATGATTATTTAAAATACGTTAAAAAAATGAGTGCGTGTAACTGTCACACTCGATTGAAGTAGAACTTTGTTATAAAGACTGTGGGGGTTTTTTGGCGGGATTTTAGTCTGTCATGTACCTGATTTTATATTTTATATATAATCTTGTGTTATTTGACTCGAAATTTTGTAAACTTGGTGGTTTTTTTTTTCGAAATGACTACGCTATTGACCCAGCAAGGTCTTATCAGCTTCACCGGACTACAACAATACCCGCCTTTTTTTTTTTTTAATTAACGTGGGGAAATCCCTAACGTATACGCTACCCCGCCGGGGGAGAGGGTAGGTTATGTCCGATTCGCACGGACTAAAACCCCACAGTGTATCGTCCGCCGCATGGTTGGGGCAGCCAGGGTTCGAGCATGCTCACTGACCTGATAAACTGCCCTGCGGCAGCCTGGCGAATGAACGCCAGGCTTCGCCCTACTATAGAGAGGCTACTGGGTACACGACCAGCAGCCTCCCCTCGTCAGCCTCACCCGTGCAACGAGGAGATGGGGGGCCCCGCCCCATCCCCTCAGGTTTGGCGACGGTTTTGGGAGAGACGGGCATTACGCCTCGCCCCTCCCGCTGCTCTTCTTTGGCGAAGAGGACCATATCTGGGATCGACCTCCCGGGCCCTCTCCGCCGCCTCCTTCTGTGAGATGACGGTCTCTCAGAAGATAAACTAGGTGGTGTTTTACGTAATATAGTTAGTTTATTGTGCATAAGTGAAGTGAATGGAAAAAAATAACAAGGAGCATGAAATTCTGAGATACCACAAAACTTCCTGGAAAGTTCTAACAAGGCTGCCACCATCTTGTTAGAATATTGAAATAATCACATGACGCTTGTATTATTATTAACTACAAACTACAGCAAAATAAAGTTTAAAAAAACTTGTTAAGTTCTGAATTAGCTGCTAGATGGCACTACAGATAATGAAGCTTTGATTTAATTTGTTACTTACATTGAAACCAGATGGCAGCACAGTCATGCGCCCATATATACATAATTAATTCTATTGTATGATTTTTATTATTACTCTTATTTTTCAACAAATTTTGGATTGAATTGTTGATGAAATATTTATTGATAAAATCAAAAATATTTAAAAACGGGATGGTAATGATACGTGACGCCATATTGCCGTAACGGACTTCCGTTGCATTGTCGTCCAGTTAACTCCTAGTCGAGCCTAAAAAGAATTTACTTCAAAAACATAATTTATAGAGTAAACAATCGATGTGAATAATCGATACTGTTCTATAGATGAAAATTAAATCTTCTTTCTATCTTCTATCTATCTATCTATACTATAATAAAACTGTAACAAGTCGAAATCTGTACATTAAATATTTTTTGAAAATTTTAATCAGGATAGGCTATGTTATCGATATAGAAGCCAAAAATAATCTTTTTACAATTTTTGTCTGTCTGTCTGTCTGTCTGTCTGTCTGTCCCTATGCACACGCATCACTCTGAAACTACTGAACCAATCTTGACGAAACTTGACATAGTGATAGCTAATATTACGAGATTACATCAAATATACTTTTTGTCTCATAAAACGCCAAGGGTTCTCCAGGATAAAGGATTAAAGTCTAGAATATAAACCCGAATTACTCTGAAAGTACTGAACCAATTTTAACGAAATTTGACACAGTGATAACTAATATTAGAAGACTACATCCAGGATACTCTTTGTCCCATAAAACGCAAGGAGTTCTCCAGAATAACGGACGAAAGTAAAAAATTTGTAGTTCATGAGATTCTTAATGGATTTTGGTAATTTTCCTTTGTGCTATTTACAGCAGACAGATTAGTTAAAAATTCAAGCTATATAGACTACAAAAAAAAAAACAATAACCAAAAAAAAAATTACGGGGTTCGAACCGTCGCCCTGTCGATCGTCCGATAAGTATAAAGTCGCCAACGTTACCTCTAGGCCACGCTTACATAATTTTAGGTTTCGAAAATTTCAACTGCTTCGGTAACGTCGACAAAATTGTTAATAACTAATCTATACTATAATAAAACTGTAACAAGTCGAAATCTGTACATTAAATATTTTTTGAAAATTTTAATCAGGGTAGACTATGTTATCGATATAGAAGTTAAAATTAACACAGTGATAACTGATATTACAAGGCTACATCCAGGATACTTTTTGTCCCATAAAACGCAAGGGTTTCTCCAGGATAACGATTAACAAAAAAAAATTGATAACGTAACTAGACTTTTTTGCAACAGTACTAAACTAAACTAGAGCCGGCAACGTTGGAAGAACAAGAATTTTAGAATAGCTGGTTAATACTGTGACAATTGGTCGATGATAACTGAAGTATGTTACAAAAGTATTAAATAATAGCATTATCAAGATATATAGTATGTCATAGTGTGATTTTACTTTTTTTGTAGAAGGGTGCACACTTTCACTTCCGAAATTATCGCTGTCCGACATATTTTAAATTAAAACACTGGTTACATTCACAACTGCGAAAGGTCTTTCATAATTTATAAATAGCGTTAAAAATGCGTCGTTTAATCCGCGACAGTCAATTGTCTAATGAAATAGTAACAAAGAAATCAGTGAAAGGTGCAAGCGCGGTGTGTTTGGCGGTATGTCAAAGGGCGCAAGGTCCTCTGTGCATGCCGCGTAATACTGGTACGAGTGTGTATTAATATATAGACATGAATAACATAGTCTTTTACGCATGGTACAGTTTTTATTAAGATTTATTTCAAAAATGTAGTGACATAATCACAATAGGTAGACATATGCTACCGCCAAGTTTTTTATAGATAATAATATGTTCTTTAATATTGTAGAACATATTTTTGTTCTATCATTTATAGTTATCGGAGCGCATGCGATGAAATACATTTTAAGCCAAATTTTTTTCATACCTTTGATTACATTATTGAAATTTTAGTAGAAATCCCAATTTTTTTCTAAAAAAAATGTAGCCTATGTTACTAAGGGTTTTTTTTCGAAATGTCTACGCTATTGACCTAGCAAGGTTTTAACAGATTCACCGGACTACTAAGGCGAGCGCTTAAGGCACTCAGCCGATTTTATAATGGCAACCAGCTCAAGGGTGCACGGCACACCTCGGCTTGGCTGTTGCCTGTTGCAAGCAAAATCGCGAGCTATCTTAGCTAACCTAGCTAACTATTCATATATGTATGAGTTGTTGAAACGTATATGTGTACCAAGCGTACATGCCTCAACAACTCCTCCATATATTTATTATCGGAAAATTGAGAGTTTTTCAGTTCGATAAGGGAAAAAAAAGTAAACCCTTCCACTTTCATGTGTAAGCGTGTAGGCGTGCACGTGTGTGGGGGTGATCGTGTAGTGTTGTAGCAGTGATGTATATTTGTGTGTCACCGTATCACGCAAGCAACGCACTCAAGGGCTCCCTACCGAGGGATCGAACCTAGGCTTGAGCCGCTGCCGTGGGAGGCCTAATCGGGTGAACTATAGATGTTTTACATCAAAAATCACATATAATCTGGGTATATGTTTGAGTGAGACCGGGGATAGTTTGGATTCACAATTGGAAACGGTAGTTGTGGCTGCAATCGGGTATCAGTTTTGTTCAATTTTATCGCTTTTAAAAATACAATTGAAACCAGTGGTAACCAATTTGGTGCAGACGAAGTTGCACGGGTCAGCTAGTACTATAATAAAACTGTAACAAGTCGAAATCTGTACATTAAATATTTTATGAAAATTTTAATCAGGGTAGACCATGTTATCGATATAGAAGCCAAAAATAATCTTTTTACAAATTTTGTCTGTCTGTCTGTCTTTCTGTCTGTCTGTCTGTCTGTCCCTATGAACACGCATCACTCTGAAAGTATTGAACCAATCTTGACGAAACTTGACATAGTGATAACTAATAGTACGAGATTACATCAAATATACTTTTTATCCTATAAAACGCAAAGAGTTCTCCAGAATTTAGGATTAAAGTCTAGAATCTAAACCCGTATTACTCTGAAAGTACTGAACCAATTTTAACGAAATTCAACACAGTGATAACTGATATTACAAGGCTACATCCAGGATACTCTTTGTCCCATAAAACGCAAGGGGTTCTCCAGGATAACGAAAAACAAAAATTTGTAGTTAACGTAAGTAGACTTTTTTGCGACACCTTAGTACAAGAGCCGGCAACGTTGAAAGGACAAGATTTTAGAATAGCTGGTTCTTTAATATATCAATATATATTTTTTTGTGTCATAGGAGGCAAACGAACAGGTGGGTCACGTGATGTTAAGTGACCACCGCCCTCTATAGACACTAGCAACACCAGGGGTGTGGCAAGTGCGTTGCCAACCTGTTTATGGGGGAGGGTAAGGGAAAGCAAAGGAGGAAAAGAGAAGAGAAGTGGGCATCCGGCGCTCTAACTGACCAAACGAAACACTACAATGCAAGCGCTGTTATTTCACGTTGGTTTTCTGTGAGAGGGTGGTATTAGCCCGAAAAGACACTTGGTATCCGGTTAACGTTGTATTTTTAATGCGCATTTTGATTTTTTTTTTTTTTTTTTTTTATTGTAGCACGGCAAAGTGACTGCACTGTGCCTGATGGTAAGCACAGTACAATCCAAAAATAATAGCGACCACCGATTGACACACTGTCCATCGCCGGTCACCACTATCATGCCGGCCTGTAATAAGCTGGATATGCACAGGCTGATCCCGAAACGCGACCCGTAGAAGCGAATCACTATTACGGGCTTTTTCGCCATATACATGGTGGTTGCGACCCAGTCGAGCTGTAAAACCCTACCACCCCGCTTGCGCCATTGCCTCGTTCGTTATTCAGCAGGGTGCACCACGTGCAGGTGAGGTTGGCTTGGGTGTCTCAAGTCTTATGATGTTATTCGACACCCCTTACACCCCTAGTTTAATTAATTTTGATTTATGAATAGGTTTAGGAACATTTTTTTTCAGTAACTTTTAAACGCAATTAAAAGCATGAATTTATCACAGTCAGACACATTTCTTTATAAACAATCATATATATACCCGCTGATATATTTTATAAATAAAGATAACTAATTTTAAAATCTTATTTTATTAAACATCATTGATATTAAGATACTCACTATATACAATAAACAACGATAAACGTAAACGTATGTACGTATGACTTGGGATTGACGCCATCTTAAATATATGCGTCGTCGACCATCAGGCTATACGAAACCGAAATAGCTTGGGCCGGCGAGGTGAAATATCTCGGCGTCACTTTAGATAAACACATTAAATTTCGATTCACACACAGATAGAGTGCGAAACAAAGCCGCCATGGTCTTGGGTCGTCTCTATCATTTGCTTTGTCATAGGAGTAAAATGTCCCCCAGACATAAACTCACTTTATATAAAACTTGCATCCGTCCGATTATGACGTGCAGTTGTTCGGTCTTTGCACATGCGCAAAATCGTATTCAAAAGTTGCTGGTTCTCCAGAACCGAGCCCTACGTAAAGTCACCGGTACCCCATGGTACGTCCGGAATAAGGATCTCCACAGGGACCTGGAGATGCCTTCTGTCTGGGCGTATATAAAATCACTCACACATAGTTATTTCGAAAAAGCCGCGAATCATCCAGCCCTTTAGTGGTATCCGCCGCGAACTATGAACCCGTACCCAACGCTGCGCAGTATAGAAGACGACCGCGACATATTTTTACCGACCCTCCTGATTTAACTCACGTCAGCGAAAGATCAGTAGCCTATCTCTTCAAACAAAGCGTGTTCACGTCCACCCCCGCATAATCACAGATCACGCCGCCGTGATCTGGGGGTAAATTTCGCTCCCGCACACCAGATTAGGCCCCGCTCGGCAACGGCTCAAGCCTAGGTCCGTTCCCTCCGCGGGGAGCCCTTGAGTACGCTGCTCACGTGATACAGTGACACAAAACTTTACATCTCTGCTACAACATCACACACATCACCTATACACACGTGAACGCCTACACGCTTACATGCTGTTTTTCTTTTTCAGGGAAATAAAAACACAACAAAGAGTTCTATCCTTATTTTTCCCTATTCTATACTATCCTATATAGTTTAGAGAAATTTTTTTTGACACAAAATACATATAGGAGTTGTTGAGGCACGCATGCTTGTTAAACATGCATGTTTCAATAACTTATATACGTATATCTAGATAGATTAGCTTAGGTTAGCTCAGATAGGTCGTGATTTTTGTACAAAACAGGCGACAGCCCAAGCCGAGGTGTGCCGTGCACCCTTGAGTTGGTCGCCCAAATATCCCAAGTCGGTTGAGTGCCTTCAGCGCTCGCCTCAATAGTTTGGTGAAGCTGTAAAGACCTTTCCAGGTCAAGAGCGTATACATTTCGAAAAAAAAAATGCGTCGATAACATACGCTGCCACAATTATCGCTATCTTTATCGTGCAGCCAGTACTGCACTAAACTATACCTAGAGCTGTATTCTATACACATATTATCTTTATAGCAATAAATCGGTCTAAATATTGAGTTAATAACTGAATTAGTGTAAAAGATGAAATTTGTACTTATTTATATCTAAATATAATAATAATTAAATTACTGCTATTCTAACATGGGTTAAGATTACTTTTATTTTTATTTACAAAAAATAGCATCAAGCACATTATTGTCAATACCAAAAATGTCTTTCAATAATAATTCCATTTTAATAACGTTTCAAAGTTAGTGAAAAAAACATCCTAAAATTATTTAAAAATCAATATTTTTGTCTGTAAAGGTACGATATGCACAAATAAACGCAACTCTTACCGGCAGCCAGGTAGCCCGTTGTTCGGATGAATATAATATATATAAAACTGGCTTGATTGATTCTTTCCGGTATGGCCTCTGCCTATGTAGGTAATTTCGCCAATATCAAGTGTGACAAATACACGTTATAAATTTAATACCTAATATTTAGTGTAACACCGTAGAATAATCTACAACAGAAACATATCAACATGGATAAATCACTAAAAGGTACTACTATATGGTACAAAGATTATTTATAAAAATATTTTGGAAATATATTTAAAATACGTTTTCGAAACAGTTTATAACTCTTAGACAATAGTTTCAAGCAAGTGACAGTTGACGCTTCGGCGCGATGTTTGACGCTTCGATACGGTGTTCATATATTTTTCTTTAATACAATGGAGTATAAAAAGGTTTTAATACAAGTTGAAGATAGTTATGAGAAAGTAAGTGGTAGAGATGTTTATTTAGTTTTATGTAGGTTAGTTTTTATCTTAATTGATCCTGGTAGATGATTTTTTTCTTTCTCGAAATGACTACGCTATTTACCAAGCAAGGTCTTAACAGCTTCACCGGACTACAAACAACGGAGTGGTAGATGATGCTACGAACAAGTACTAGGCTTATTTAAAAAAAAACACATGTAATCTGGGTAAATGTTTCAGTTAATCCGTAGATAGTTTGGATTCACAATTAGAAACGGTAGTTGTAGCTGCAATCGGGTATCAGTTTTATTTAAACTTTTTCACGTTTAAAAATACAATTGAAACCAGTGACAACCAAATTGGGTCAGACGAAGTTGCACAGGTCAGCTAGTATCAAGATATAAGGATTTCAGTGTGGAAATGAAAGAGAGGTAAAAGAATACTAAATAATAAAGAAATGTTTTAAAAAACATGTTATCATTTATTTGTAGGTATACTGGGTGGAACTTGTGGTGAACTCGCAATCCGTCTCCGACCGGCCCTTATTTTCCAACCAAAACACGCCGAGATTTATTTGGACGCGTTAAGGAAAACTTTGAAAGAATTTTAAAATATCATCGCGACATTACGAATATGTAATTCGCCATTTTCGTGTAACGTTACAATTTAGAAAGTATGAATTGAAGTCTTCAAATCTATATAATTATATAATTTTGACTATTACCATAGTGTATGTGTATCGTCTTTATTTATGAAACTACCGATTTTACATAGAATTGAAATAGATTTTTACATAATTGTAATTTCACAGTTAGGTATTTAAAATAATAAATATGATGTAATTTACTGGTGGAAGTTCACAAATGCTTTGTCATATGAATTTGTTATACAGTATCAACTTTCAAAATTGATTTTATTTTCTAGTTTTACATTACATTAACTGATGTCATTTTAGCCTTAATTGAAGTTTGATGTGAGTTAATTAAAAAGGTTTTTCTTATTATTTTCGATTTGTCCCAGGTCGATCAATGTGTTCCTTGTGAGATCGATATTTTAAGAAATGAAGCGTTTAACTTGAAAAAAACTGTACATTTGTTTGTGGAGCTTGATCATCATTACAATCATCAATATTGGTGTTTTAAGAGACACTTTGATGCCACGGCGGAATTACATTTGCATATGACTAATTATACAAACATGTGGTTAAATGACACACAAAGGAAAAGAATGAACGAATAAAAAAATAGTATATACCTACGTTAAACGCGAGATATCTAATATCATGTAAACTGTAGTTTCATAGGTAAGGACTTAATTTAACTTATTTATATAAAAGGGTTTAAAACCCAATAATCTATGTACGCCTCAAACATGTCTTCCAAATATACTGTTAATATTAGTCATGTGTAATTCTTTTACACCTTGATCCTTCCTGTATTACTTAAGTGAAGTTAAATACATTGACAGATTTCTTTCGTTTGTTCTATATATATGTAGGCTTATTTTTTTGGATTCCATTGTGCCTGTACCTTTTATTTCAAACAAACAGCAGCATCACTCGGGGTAGTACCATCCTCTCACAGAAAACCGAGGTAAGAGTGCTTACATTGTTGCGTTTCGTTTGGTCAGTGAGAGCGCCGGAGGCCCACCTCCCCTCCCTTCCCTTCCCTCTCTTCCTCTTCTTCCTTTTCCACCAACATAGACTGGCAACGCACTTGCGTCTCCTCTGGTGTTACTGGTGTCTATTGACGGTGGACACTTAACATCAGGTGACCCGTATGTTCGTTTGCCTCCTATGACATAAAAAGCAGGCCCGGTGGACTTTGACCAATCATAATAATTTAAAAATAAACTTGACAAATCATATATGTAAACCTTCCTCATGAATCACTTTATCTACTCGTTAAAAACAAAATAAAAGTCCGTTCAGTATTTATAAAGTTTATCACGAACAGAAAAACAAACAGACGTCGCAGAGGTTTTTGGCTTATAATATGATTAGATGTTTATTTAGTGAACAGCGAAGTGGACGGGTTTCAGCTAGTATTTGTATAAAAGGGGTGAAGATGCATTCAGTTTCCATGTAATTTAGTGATTACTATAGTCTATGAATGCTTAGTTAGTTTATTGTGGATTGCTACTTCTATTTGTTTTTTTTTATATCAATGGAGGCAAACGAACTGTTGGGTCATGTGATGTTAAGTGATCACCACCGTCCATAGACACTAGCGACATCAGGGACGTCGCAAGTGCGTTGCCAGCCTGTATATGGGAGAAGGGGGAGGGGAAGGAAAGGGAAAGAGGAAGGGACGTGGGCCTTTGGCTCTCTCACTAACCGAACGAAACACAACAATGCAAACACTGTTATTTCACGTCGGTTATCTGTGAGAGGGCTGGTACTACCCCGGAGGAGCCGACCCATTTATGCTGAAACCAAAAATAACCACCTACAAAAAACTATATTAATCCATCGTGTTCTAGTTACAACTTCGAGCGAAACACAGATCGAGCATTTGTAGTTCGGTGAAGCTGTTAAGACCTTGCTGGGTCAATACCGTAGTCATTTCGAAAAAAAAAACACATCGAGCATTTCTGCACAGACATGTATGATGATATTTTAGCATTCAAAATAAACTGACAGGAATATGTTATCAAATTATTAATAGCATGTCACCTAAGTAACACATGTATTATTCTTAGATGTTTCCATTTGATTTTACTCGTTAATTTGTTCTATTCCACATAGCAAATTTAAATTAATAGGAATTTATAAGCCAGGACCTAACTGTCCAGAAGGCAACGATTTTTACTTTAGAAAACCTACCGTTATTACATTTATTCTAAATATTAAATGTATCTGTCACATTTATTAATGGCAAAGGACATATATTAAAAAAAATGTAAGTATTATTTGTAACATTGGTACCCTAAAGATAGATTAATGTACCTATAGTGCGTTAATTATATCAACATTTATATGGAAAGAATTATATTCAGGTAGTAGAGGAAGTAAAGAATATCCAGTACGTAGGGAGATGGCTTTAAGTATCTAGCTTTGTACGCGGTTTGTATGTTGTAATTATCTTCGATTGTGTATTTTATTTTTTTAATACACAAGTACCTATATTTTATGGTTCCTAACAAAAGACAAATAAGTGTAATAAGTTATCAATTTTAGAACAACATGTAGATAATAAATAGATGCTTCTTTTCACAGGCCTCCAGGACTGAATTTTTAAAAATCCTTCCTTAATTTTTCACCTACAATGTAAAAGGAAATCGTATGGAAATTCTCGTGGCCCTACTCCCAATCGTTTGGGTTGTGCATTGATATATCAGTCAGTTATTCTTTTATATACCTATAATAAATATATAGTATATTTTAGTGAATAATACATTAAATTAGATTTGATAGTCTTAAGTTTTACGTATTAATCAGTTTAAGCGATATGTTTAGCTGCATATGTTATTTATTCAAAGTTTCAATCAACCAAACTGGAATTTATTTTTTGTAGGTTGTAGAGCCACGCTGAAGCTGGTTTCGGCATGAATGGGTCGGCTAGCCCGGGGTAGTATCACCCTCTCATAGAAAACTGACGTGAAGTAACAGTGCTTGAATTGTTGCGTTTTGTTCGGTCAGTGAGAATGCCGGAGGCCCACCTCCCCTCCCCTTGACCCTCTCTTCTCCTCGCCCCCTTACCCCTTCCCTCAAACACAGGCTAGCAACGCACTTGCGAATCCACTGGTGTTGCATGTTTCTATGGACGGCGGTAATCACTTAACATCAGGTGACCCGTCTGTTCGTTTTCCTCCTATAACATAAAAAAAATTAGGCTTAATTTATGCATTACGTATAATCCTTCATTGTTCCTTTTTATGGATGTTTTTATTTAAACTGTTTTATAAAGTCAACAACCTTATCTGTATACATTTATTTTAATATTACTGTATTTGTATGTTGATCATGACTAGCCCCTTTAATTGGCAAGAATTAAATTTAAATGACGTGGTTTGTACGTTGAATGTAATTAAAACGGTATGAGTAAAATTTTAAGTAACTGTAAAGATCATTTATAAACAGTTCCGTGATAATATGACACAAAGTCGAGTGCGGTGATTCATCTGCGACTTCAAGCGGTACGGAAATAATATAATTTAATTTATATTATAAATTTATACATAAAGTGCTAATATTAAGAATTTTATACTCTTATTATCAAACCAAACGATAATACTCAAAAAGGGGGTTACTTGACCATAATTGTTATCTCACATCTGTTTCTACGTAGTATGAAAGTTATGTCTCTTTTTCTAGTTTCATATTTAAAGTTTTCCGAGCGTAGGTACATTATATTTTCTAAAACACGTTATGAGAGATAGATTAATACTGTTATGTTCTTTATTTATTTAATGACTCATGATTTCGCCTATGTTTGCGTGTATGCTACACAAACATATTGTGAATCGCTCGTATTGCTTGTTTATGTAATATGAATACTTTATGCATTTAAGCAAGCAATTTTTTGCTTGAAACGGTAAATTTATATTTGCAGAATACGTAACTGGTTATGTAACATTAGACTCTTATATACCAAAGTAGAATTTGTTAGCACAGCACGTAGCACGGTATATGCAATGTCTTTTTCACTTTCATAATTGATATATACTTCACACACCCATATATAAAATATATTACGATACATACTGTATCATATATATCAGTCGAAACGATATTCAATACTTACTATACAATTGTAGGACCGTTGGGACGTTGAAGTACTTATGCAAAATATTACGTCACGTACGCTATATTTAAGAACCACTATTTACGTATTTATATTTGTCTACTTCTATAATTAAAACGTTTCATTTCATACGACTGGCAAAAATAGAACTCGTATCTCTACCATCTGTATTGAAATGGTTGGATTATGTGTTTCAAGATTCCTTATCTTCATAATAAATTTACATAAACGTAGGCGATCACCTATTAACTATTTATAAACTCTTGACTTTCTTATATCATCACATCTATGTCGTCACTAATTAGTAATGTGTCATACGAACGGCTAAAGCTGTTGTTCATTTTTTTTAACTGTTTTACTGAGTGATTGTTATGGTTTCTACAGTTTTTAATGTTTGACAGACAAACTTAAATACTTCTACTGATAATATATGACAAGTTGAAAATTAAAAAATATCATATTTTTATCAAAATGTAACAGAACACGAGTGGCAGGGATATTCATGCGTTATACTTATGTAGTATCGAATGTACTTATTACTTATTTGATAAACTGATAACTTCCATCGAAGATTTAATTAGGGGCTGATACAATAAGTACTACTTGTTATGTACATTTTAATATACAAATTGGCATTAATTATCCGACACAAAGTACATATAAGAGTTGTTGAGGTATGTATGCTTGGTACACATATATGTTTCAATAACTCATATAAGTATAAATATGTAGTTTTGCTTAGGTTAGCTCAGATAGGTCGCGATTTGTATGTATTAGGCAACAGCCCAAGCTGAGGTTTGCCGTGCATCCTTGAGCTAGTTGTCAAAATAAAATCGGATGAGTGTCTTAGGCGCTCGCCTTAGTAGTCCGGTGAAGCTGTTAAGACCTTGCTAGGTCAATAACGTAGTCAGTTCGAAAACAAAGGATTAATTATTAAAACCATTATGAATAGTATTTATCTTTATTTCAATTATACATAAAATTTGTGATTATCATAATTCACTGTATACAACAAACAATACTGTATAAATAAAACATTGCAAAAAAACACTAACCGATATCTATCTACTTAGAAACATTATATGAATGTCCTATTTCTTAGTAAAAATCTACATTCCCAAAAGAGAATACGAACATGGTTCAGTTTAGCCTTTGTGACACTATCAGTCAGCGATTTTAGTTGCTGATGAATCCATAATTATACTATTATTTCGCGAGAGGGCGTGATGGTATGTATATGAAATAATTTTTCAAGAGTTATGGCTTCTTTACGTGTTTAATTCACTTCTATAAGTCAATTAAATAACTAAATTCATAAAATCGTCTATGTATGCTGACCAGGGAACATGGGATCGATATTATATTAGTTTAATGATTCGTCTAACATGACTTGAAATATATTTTGTCTATTATTATTTTGTTTCCGCGCGTTACGGGAGGTATCGCCCACCACGACCGAGTCGCTATTTGCGCACTCAATGATTTAAAATAGATACTCACTGAAATATTTTTATGCATAATTCTCGTTTATGTCGTGTAACCTATACAGCGTTGAAATTTTCTATAATATTCTATTCTCCACATACACCTTAGAAACCATAGAAACACCTTTTTAGTACGAGGAATATAGTTAAACTAAATTTATTATTTCCTAATGCTTTGTACGTTACACGTAAAATGTTTTATTTAATTTCTTGTAGATATTATTTTTCTACATATCTGATATTCTATATTTCTACAAAACGGGAAAATTTGCCGTACATAAATAAAGAATATCTAGAGCATAACATTCACATATTATGTATATAGTATAATAAAGTTTTATAAATACATATAGCATCTCTGTGATTCTATGAACGTCGTACAATTAAATTCAGGTTTAAACACAATACATACCTACTAACCTATTTGAGTTAGTGCTCGTTTGTCGACCTCAATGACCAACGACCTGTACGCTGAGCTGCATCGCGGCTAGTAGACCGGCCGAGCTCCGACCTAGCTACAAGTGTCTTCTGACGCTTTACACAAACTTGAGGGCGTGCATATTGAATTCATTGCTGTATACCAGATTATAAAAATTGACATCTTCGTATCAAATAAAAAATACGCCGAAGTAAACTTAGAAATACTTCAATGGCACCGTATATTGTTAAATTACTTCTATACATATAATAAGACTGTAAATCTATCATGTCTGTACTTTTTACATATCTGTAAAAAAAATGTTGCTGGTGTCTAGGAATAAGTAATATAATAAAATACATTTCAATCGTTTTTAGAAATGTCTGTCTGTTTGTATGAACACACATCACTGCTAAAGTTGCGTTTATAATAAAACCTTTTCATCATTAAGCATCTTCGAGTAATATTTAGTGTTTGTTTCATTGAAATTCGTTTAGTCGTCCCATATATCAGACTTAGCAAAACTAGTAATAGTTTTTTTAGGTAATAGTGTTACGTTCTACAATAAAGTCCCAAAGCGTGTTACCGACATGCCGGCCTGTAAATTTAAGCAACACGTCAAGCGGGTTTTTATTAGGGCCTAAACTGAATAAAGTATTTTTGATTTTGATAGACTATCAAAACTTATTGTAATTTTAATGACTTAAGTACGAAGATGGAGAGAAAAGTAGATAAGTAATTAGACTCAATATGTCGCGGGTACAGCTAGTATGAAATATAAATTGCATAAAGATAATAAGTGAAATGCTTACATAATCTACTCAAATTACAACGATAAAAAAAATATAACAAGAATAGAAAACAACAAATCAGTGTGTGACTATATTACATTTATGCTTGATTAGCAAACAAGGTATAAACATATCAATTCAAGGTTACATAACACCTTGGTAAATGTGCATAATTATAATATAGTCAGCTCATTTCAAATAGAATTGCTTATCGAGTGGGATGGTGCCAATGTCTAACAGCAGGGATTGGTGTGGAAGATATTCAAAACAGAATTTGGACAGATAATGAATACGAACCGAACAAAAACGTTCGCCCACTACTATGTGTATGATGATGACATCAGATTTACAGTTTAGGATGAAAATTATTCGGGTCTCCGATTCTGGTCTTAATTTTAAATTTTTCTTTGTACTCTTAGCTAGGTATTAAAAACTTTATATATTGCAAACCCTGAAACTTTCCGATCCTACTTGTTCCACTATACATTTGTTACTTATTTTCTATATTGCTTAAGATATATATATGTAGCTACTGGACTGGAATTGGAGAGTATATATATGAGTTTTAAAAAATGTCATAAGTCATATACGTGGTCCTCGTGTTATAAACATATTAACGGACAAATAGAGGTTGCGTTTTATGTTATGTAAGCATGCAATTAAGTTGGGTTTATTTTTCGGTATTTAAATTATATTTTATTTTTTTATAAAATCAAAGTAATCTTCTTCATTACGAAAACTCATAAACTATGATAGTTGTGATACTTTGAGAAAAACATTCTATATATTTAGTGAAGTCCTCATCTTAGTAAAGTCGAAATCTTCAGGTTAGCAAAAAATCTTTAGAAGTTAGAAGAAATGAAACGCGTCTTAAAAACTGGTTATCGGATATGATTTATATTTAAGTACCAGGGCGACCGAGCCTAGCTCGGTTCTTTAAAAAACATGTTTAAAACAAAATAAATTGTTAGGTTTGCCTTACAAAATTATCTTTTTTTTTTTTCAAAAAAAAAAAAACATATACAGTCGGATTCGAACTGAGGTTACACGAATTTTCAAAGCAACCAATTTCCACCTGAGCTCTTTTTTGTTTTGACAGCAGTGGTGAAATTTACCTTCATATTCTTGCTATATTTTTTCGTTACCTGACATCTCAGTTAAAAGAGTTCTCTATGAATAAAACTATATCGTTCCCGAAACTATCTACATACTAAGTTTCACGGAAATAGGTGACGCCGTTTGCGAGATCCTGAATATATACAAATGTAAAAATATACAAGAATTGCTCGTTTAAAGATATTAGATACTGAAATGAAGTTTCTATACGATTCCTGGTACTTTGAAATTGAAATGTTTTTTTTAATTCACAGGGACATGTGGGCAAATCTCAGCTAAGCATGACTACGATTTAACGGAATGTCCATTTAATTAGTTATCATAACTGTTTTCACTTTTATTAGGTCAGTTCATAGTTGTCACACTATTTCATACGCAATTAATTCCGTTTTAATGAGAGTGCATGTGAGTGACCTAGTGGATCCAGCCTTGATGACCTTAGATAAATACTATTTAGAAACAAAAGTTAAATTCATGCCTACGAAATGGACCTATTTTATGCTTAACACGGTACTTACTAATACTTGCTACCACTATGACATTAATCCATATGGTTTCGTTATGCGTGGAGCGTAGAGTTCAAATATATTGAGGTGTCAACATAAAAGAATATTAGTTCAAGTGAGAGAGGAGAATGGGTTTAATAGAACCTGATATCTTATCTGCTCCAATTTTTAACACTATCTATTCGCGTCGGTCTGGGACGCGAAGGCGACTAATCAGTTGACGATTGATGTAGTACAAATAGCCTCTGTTAGACAGACAGCAGGATTTTGAGGGTTGAAAATGGAGGTATACACAAAAGTGGACAATAGGTTTAAAAAAAATTGTAATAATTTAGAATATATAAACTATATTAATATTATAAAGAGGTAAAGCTTGTGAGTTTGTTAAGTTATAGGTGGTAATCTCATTAACTACTGGTCTGATTTGAAAAATTATTTCAGTGTTATATAGTACAAGTAATCTCTGTTACACAAACAACAGGATTTTGATGGGTGAAAATGGAAGTATACACTCGAGTGCACAATTAGTTTAAAGAACTTTACAACAGTTTAGAATATGAAATCTATACTAATATTATAAAGAGGTGAAGCTTGTGAGTTTGTGATGTTGTAGGTGATAATAACAGTAACTATTGGTCCGAATTGATATATTATTTCAGTGTTATATAGCTCATTTATCGAGGCAGATTATAGGCTATACATCATCACGCTAACACCAATACTAATGAACATTGATTAAAAATTATTTTTTTCCTATTGAAAGCTTCCGCTGCGTGTTTAGCGTTAGCCCAAAGTAACTATTCCACGCAGACGAAGTCGCGGGCAGAGGCCGTTAAATAAAAAGAGATATTTTAATATGTAAAAAAAAAAATACAGAGGCAGTTAATATTTTTATCAAATAGTTCTCAGTTTCAGGATGTAGCTAGATTTAGCGAAAAAATGACTAACGTGATCAAGTTGTCGAATCAGGATTTTCAATCAGGATGAGTTACAAAACAGTTGGATACACCATAAATCACCACACTTGTTCATTTTTTTAGTTTTTAGTTTGACTGCAATCAATCAGACGTAATTACCCCTTTTCTAAATCTGTTCATAAATACTTCATTAGGATTCTTCAATATATTTTATGATAAAAACTTTAGTTGTGTAAACATACTTAAAACTTTGCAACAACTAATTTGCATCCTCACTGTCCCTCTATATGTTCGTATTCATGTCTGCGAGTTTTTCCAACCGACGTCGCAGGCTAGCTGGAACGTGAGTAACTGAATACCGTAATTACAAGGTAGTGACTAAGTAGAATGGGTATGGTGAATATTTAGTCACCAAAAGTCGATCGTCGTCCGCCCACTCTTCCATTCAATCGCCAAATTTGAGTATACTGAGACCACGCAAAACGTCAGAATTGTTTCAATATATCTATTACTATAATAAAACTGTAACAAGTCGAAATCTGTACAATAAATATTTTTTGAAAATTTTAATCAGGGTAGACTATGTTATCAATATAGAAGCCAAAAATAATCTTTTAACAATTTTTGTCTGTCTGTCTGTCTGCCTTTCTGTCCATCTGTCTGTCTGTCCCTGTGAACACGCATCACTCTGAAAGTACTACACCGATCTTTACGAAACTTGGCGTAGTGATAACTAATATTACGAGATTACATCTAAGATACTTTTTGTCCCATAACACGTAAGGGGTACTCCAGGATAACGAAAAACATAAATTTGTAGTTAACGTAACTAGACTTTTTTGTACAAGAGCCGGCAACGTTGGAAGAACAAGAATTTTAGAATAACTGGTTCTTTAATATATCAATATTTTTTTTTTATCATAGGAGGCAAACGAACAGGTGGGTCACGTGATGTTAAGTGATCACCACCATCTATAGACACTAGCAACACCAGGGGTGTCGCAAGTGGGTTCCAACCTGTGTATGGGGGAGGTTGTCAACCTGTATAACGGAAAGCAAAGGAGGAAAGAAGAGAGGTGGGCCTCCGGCGCTTTCATTGACCAAACGAAACACAATGCAAACACTGTTATTTCACGTCGGTTTTTTGTGAAAGGGTGATATTAGCCCGAACGAGCCGACCCATTCATGCTCAAACCAGTAATAGCTTCAGCGTGGCTCTACCACCTACACAAATTATTAATATATCAATAGACAGAATTTAGGAGACTTGGTAGCCGGTACCTGGTTTAAGATTACTTTTTTTTTTATTTCCAAAAAATAGCATCAAGCACATTATTGACAATACCATTAATTTAATTTATTATTTTATTTTATTAATTAATTTAGGGTGTAAGGGGTGTCGAGTAACATCTTAAGACTTGAGACACCCAAGCCAACCTCACCTGCACATGGTGCACCCTGCTGAATAACGAACGAGGCAATGGCGAAAGTGGGGTGGTAGGGTTTTTCAGCCCGACTGGGTCGCAACCACCATGCATATAGCGAAAAAGCCCGTCATAGTGACTCGCTTCTGCGCGTCGCGTTTTGGGATCAGCCTGTGCATATCCAGTACCGGGTGACTTTCGACCGGCGATGGATAATCTGTCTCTCGGTGGTTGCCGATGTTTTTGGATTGTACTATGCTTAACATCAGGCATAGTGCAGTCACTATGTCGTGCTTCGATAAAAAAATGTCTTTCAATAATAATTCCATTTTAATAACGTTTCAAAGTTAGTGAAAAAAAACATCCTAAAATTATTTAAAAATCAATATTTTTATCTGTAAAGGTACGGATATGCACAAATAAACGCAACTCTTACCGGCAGCCAGATAGCCCGTTGTTCGGATGAATATAATATATATAAAACTGGCTTGATTGATTCTTTCCGGTATGGCCTCTGCCTATGTAAGTAATTTCGCCAATATCAAGTGTGACAAATACACGTTATAAATTTAATACCTAATATTCAGTGTAACACCGTAGAATAATCTACAACAGAAACATATCAATATGGATAAATTACTAAAAGGTACTATATTGTGAGTGGTACAAAGATTATTTATAAAAATATTTTGAAAATATATTTAAAATACGTTTTCGAAACAGTTTATAACTCTTAGACAATAGTTTCAAGCAAGTGACAGTTGACGCTTCGGCGCGATGTTTGACGCTTCGATACGGTGTTCATATATTTTTCTTTAAAACAATGGAGTATAAAAAGGTTTTAATACAAGTTGAAGATAGTTATGATAAAGTAAGTGGTAGAGATGTTTATTTAGTTTTATGTAGGTTAGTTTTTATCTTAATTGATCCTGGTAGATAATGCTGCAATCGGGTATCAGTTTTATTCAATTTTTTCGCATTTAAAAACACAATGAAACCAGTGATAACCAATTTGGTGCAGACGAAGTTGCACGGGTCAGCTAGTAGGTAATAAAGGTTGTGATGAGTTTCCAAAAAAAAAAATCTTTTCAAAATTTATGATAGGAAATTCAGCATTAATTGTTTATTCTACGAGTGAAGTTATTGTTACTATAAGTATGACCTCCTATTTATAATTGTCGTCATAATTTGGATGTGTAACAACAATATTTCTCTAAACACAATGAAAACTCTTTTGGTTTTTTAATTTTATCTTTATTATATTATATTATAACGTCCAGAAGTAGAAATTTAATTATACTTACCAACTCGTTTCCTTAATCGTTTTCAAACATTAATTACATTAATTAATACAATTAATAATTTTAAATTATTTATCTTAATATTTCAAATATATATTATTTCTACCGGAAAGTTCTGGCCCTGTTTGAACAGGAAAATATGATATTTTTAGCGTCAATATAATTGATTAAATAATATAATTTCAATTATTATCAATGACTGGTTAGTATAAGGGCAATTTTTTAAATCACATTTTCGATAAATGTTTCATTTCTCGTTGCGAAAAATTAAATCTTTGTCATTCAAATGTAGTAAGGCCAAAAACAAGTGATAATCAGACGGCGCTAAGTTCGGGAATATGGTGAATATGACAGAAATTCTAGTTTAGTTTTACGTCTTTTTGACGAGTCTCTAAAAAAGCATGTAGCCTGGCATTACCATGATGCAGTATATTGTCCTTCCTGTTGAGTGCGCTAATAAATTTGAGCTCATCAGACTATACGGAATCGATATCCCTTGGGTCGAAGAGGTCTAATATCTCGGTGTTACATTAGATAGACATTTAAGGTTCAATTCACATATAGACAGAGTGCGAAACAAAGCCGCTATGGTCTTGGGTCGCCTCCATCCGTTGCTTTGTCATAAGAGTATGATCTCCCTCAGACACAAGCTCACTTTGTATAAGACGTGTATCCGCCCCATGATGTCATATAGCTGCCCCGTTTTTGCGCATATGTTCGAAGATAACTTTGATAAGCTGCAGGTTTTCCACAATCGTGTTTTACGTAAAGTGACCGGTGCCCCGTGGTACATCCGGAGAGTCGATCTCCATAGAGGCCTAGAGATCCCTTCTATCTGGGCGTACATAAAATCAATTACGATTAGTTATTTTGAAAAAGCCGCGAATCATCCCAGTCCGTTAGTGGTATCCGCTGCAAACTATGAGCCCGTTCCTTACGCTGCGCGTTATAAAAGACGTCCGCGACACATTTTTATCGTCCCTCCTGATTCAATCACGTCAGCGAACGATCAGTACCAGCCTGTCCCTCGAAACAGAGCGTGTTCACGCCCACGCCCGCGTAACCACAGATCACACCGCCGTGGTCTGGGCGTTAATTTCGCTCCCGCACACCCGATTAGGCCTCCCACGGCAGCAGCTCAAGCCTAGGTTCGATCCCTCGGTAGGGAGCCCTTGATACACAAATATACATCACCGCTACAACACTACACGATCACCCCCACACACGTGCACGCCTACACGCTTAGACATGAAAGTGGAAGGGTTTACTTTTTTTTTCCTATACCAAACTGAAAAACTCTCAATTTTCCGATAATAAATATATGGAGGAGTTGTTGAGGCGTGTATGCTTGGTACACATATACGTTTCAACAACTCATATATATGAATAGTTAGCTAGGTTAGCTAAGATAGGTCGCGATTTTGCATACAACAGGCAACAGCCAAGCCGAGGTGTGCCGTGCACCCTTGAGCTTGTTGCCGAAATAAAATCGGCTGAGTGCCTTAAGCGCCCGCCTTAGTAGCCCGGTGAAGGTGTTAAGACCTTGTTGAGTCAATAGCGCAGTCATTTCGAAAAAAAAAACGATACTGTTCGGTGCAAGCACTGATGCATTTGACGACTGGATTATCTAAATTCTTCTAACTTAATTCCTGTGGCTCCCTATCCTGTTTTAGTTAATTTACTACGTCTTTAAGCAATAAAAACAGAGAGCCGTAAATGCACCAAATAAACTTGTGCTTTCATGTTGAAAATTAATGTCATAGAAACAGAAGGACTTTCCGGTAGACCTATTACTTCTGAAAACAGTTGACATCAGTACCAGAAATATATTTATAAAAATCCCTTTATTGAAATTGTGATATGGATAAAACTATACCTTGGCTCTGAGCTAATCCTATAGATATGATTTATATTCTGCAGAAACTCCGAATATCATATTGTAATTGTATGCAGGTAGCACAGGTGGATACCAAATATTTATTCTTGTAAAATATTGCTATTTTAAATATTATTGTGATAGTATTTAGAACTACATATGGAAAATTAACGAATTGACCTTTTATGCGATCGTCTTCTTCAGAAACTTAACTACATGTATACAAATTACCCCAGCAATATCGATCTTATTTTGTGAAAAGATCGCATGTACGAAATTCCTTATATGTATGTGACACGTAGAAACAGTTATGGAAGCGGAAATCTTTTTCCTTTTAATCGCTTACATATACCATTCCAAAAAATCTTAAATCATTTATGACTTTCTTTTCATATAATATTTTTATGTATTTGTGTATGTATGACACCGCCATTATGAAAACATGTATGATAAGCATATGATAAAAAAAACTGATAAATCACGTGACTTCAATATTTTATCACCAATCCGTGATGTTGTCGCACGTTGCAGTTATACATTACAGTACAATTTTGTATTGTAGTTTGCAATTATGGGTTAGTCTCACTGGTGCTCTGTCACTAATCTATCAAATGAGTAGAACAATATAATATGGTAATACATCAAAATTCAAGGTTAAAAATTCGCACATAACAGTGGTTATAGGGACTACCCCATGTAAGAACTATCTTACATGCATATATACATATACATTTTTTAGAAGGTTTATCTTTATAATATATAAATTTATTTTGTACGTGTGTATGTCACTGAACTCCTCCTAAACGGCTGGACCGATCTTGATAAAATTTTATGTGCCTGTTGCCGTGGATCCAAGAATAGTTTAGATTCACAATTGGACACGGTAGATGGCGCTGCAGTTGAGTTTTGGATTTAAAAAATATTATCAAGGCAGGACAACGTCCGCCCGGCCCTCTAGTTTCTTATAAGTAGAAAATTTAAGACAATATCGAAACTGTCGTATCGTGCCCAATCGTCGATCTGTTTCTCTGAAAGCTAAGTATGTCAATCGGTGTGTTATGAAATTGCAAGATTCGGAAATCTAAAACGACAAAAGCGGATATTATTCTCATCCTTGCGTAGCGAACTACAATTATTAAAGTAAATAAATAATATTCAATCGAATATCGTCGTCTCATTGTCTTTATTATGAATTAAGTTGAATATCAATCTGTTCTCTATTGCTAACCAAAACAACAATGTTACCGTTTAGCACCTACGTATAAAAATCCTGTCGCACACGTAATCTTAACCATCCTTGAATAATGGTCAAGTCATTTAAAACAAAAAGTATTTTTTACAGCGTAGATGTATAAACAACAATCATACATCAAAATAATGAAAGTTTCATTAGTGTTACGAATTCTGTGTATCACCTAAATGTATTTATAGAAATGATTTTTTACGCTCATTACAAAATACAGTGTCTAAAACACTTTTGGATTTTGATACGATCGAAAACCTTACCTAACTTTATTGTTTCTCAGGATTGAGTCACACTTCTAGACACTGAATGAAATTCTCTGACAATATTAGCAAACCGTGACGTCATTTGTGAATTTATCGTCACAAAATTGCAGTAACTGCTGCAAACGGGTAAATCAAGGCCGCGCAACGCTCAAGTAAAAACCCACTTAACTTACAGTTTGCAATGTTTATTTTATTATATTAATTAAATACGTGGGCGTCTACAGTATACTTTTTTATTATAGTTTGGCTTTAGATAAACTGGTGTATCTACATATATAAACTATAGAAAGGAGATTTTCATACAAATATTATTTATCAAATAATTAACTACGGGTTGTTGCAGTAGAGTATTTCTTTGTTTATTAAAAAAAAAAATTCATGTAACTCTTTAACCTTGACTATGCCAAAGTATGAGTTAGGTAAGAAATTAGATCTTATACCTATAATTAACAGTTATTATGTGCATTAATTACAATTAAAAATATGGTATTATATTCGAGTGTTTGGTTTATGTATCGTAACCTACCTATAATAAATCGCAAGAAAAATGACTTAAAGAAATAATCGCGTATTAAATGTGTTTGTAACACCTGCCCCCTGAAGCTGCGACTATAGATACGTACTAGCAAGTATTCAATTCTGAGTAAGAAGTCCTGCAATTAGGCAGGTAGTAACCTTTCCTGTCAGACAGTTTGCAAGAAAGCAAGAAACACAAATTAAACCGGCGAATGGCGTAGCGTTCGGTATTAATTATTATTTTATATCATCGGATGCTTGGCTTGCGCTATTCGTGAGTTCGTGAGTCTCGGTTCGTTTCGTTAATATTCGTGTCTTCGAATGTCAGTCGATGGAAAACGTGCGCTCGGGTCGTTTGTATGGGTGCGGTTATATTACCACTAATTCTACCTACGCTTTGTCTTTATGGAACTAACATAGACTCCCTAACTCCGAGCGCGTGTTTTATTGATTTTGTGTGCCAGAATTTTCCGTTTGCTTGCTGACGAATTACAATATTATCAACAACAGAATGTTATGAATATAGTGTTATTGGTCGCTCACACGGAACGAATATTAGTGTCATTGACGAATCGAGATCAGTCATCGATTTGGTGCAATTGTGGTTGGCCTAAACTGTGATAGTGTCCATCGAGTAATAACGAAAAACCAAGAATCACGAATATATAAAAAGTGTATTTTGTGGAATTAGTAGGTGTTATTTAAGGTGAACATCCAGTAAATTCAGCGGAAGAGCCAATGTTATTTTAAGGTTTGTCTCACACTTATACATTATACGAAATCCTCTAAGTAACATAGAATAAATACAGTCTACATAATAGATGAAAAACAGCTGTTATAATTGTATTGTAATGGCAGCAATATCCTTATACCACGAGCAAATGCCTATGCAATACTAAATACTTTGTATAAGTAGGGTGGAATGGACTTTCTTCAATTTACGTAATTATAATTAAGAAATTATGTAAATATTAAATAATTATGTAAACATGACTTACTGTACGTCTACGTAAACAGTAGTAAACATCAAACATTGAAGACATCTTGGATTATTTTAAAAGATTAATATGTATCATAATGTACACTTAATATTTCATAGACAATATGTAACGACATATTGTATCTTATAACATTATTTTATACGAATTCCATTATTTTTCTAACAAGTATCCACTTGATAATGGTGGTAATAATTGTTAATAAAGTAGATAGCTAAATTATGTAAAAGAAGAACATATAATCTTAGTGTGCATAAAATATTTTACTATGTCTCCCACATAGCAAATATTAACACAATATGAAAACACGTTCATCTTATTTATTTTAGTAGTGTTGGAATTATTTTTAAATTGATTAACAACAAGATATTACACAAGCAGAAAAGGAAAACAATGACTTAAGGTGGATAATTTCCCAAATAGCGAAGAATTGGATGTAACAACAAAATTACGAACAATAGATACATAATTTTTTTTTTTTTATATAATTATTTTTGTAATCGCTTATATTGGTTTTCAAGTAACCAAACATTTAAATTATATTGCTTTTTAAAATACACGTATAAACATGTATCACAAAATCTATGTGAATACATGTTTTTTATTAATTGATTAAATTATTATAAGAGAATTAATATTATTAATATTGTAAGATTTGTCTGTCATCCATTAATTTATGAAGAATTGTGAGTAATTTTTCATTTGAAATGTTATTATAACACCTACAGGAACAATTAAACTTAAAATTTGGATAAATGGAAGTTACAAGTCTAGACTCTACAACTTTATAGAATTACCATAGACATTGAACATTTTACAAAACATTTTTAAGAATCAATAATAGATACCGTATTAAAACAGTGTTAGTCTAACGATGGTCAAATTGAGAAATGGAGTTTGTTTTGCAAGGCTGTGCATTCACGTTAATAAGTATGGATTATTGGATACGTCTTACTACGTCAGTCACTGCACAATATTTATGCACGAAATTTGATTCGATATATAATACAAAGAAAATACATAATTGTTTTTACAACTTCAAAGTAATTAATGAAACAATGTAACCGAACTCTCGCAAACTACTGCACTCAGAGTGCGGTAGTATATGCAATAAGAACATGAAATAAATATGCTGGTATTTTAAAATAATTTAAAATATTATCCTTCATACCAGTTCTAAGTTTGACGTCATTGTACAGTAAACAAAGCTAATTCATTAATTGTTATACAATTACAAACATAACTTATGTTTTGTGTGTTTTATTCACTTATTTCATTGGGATGTACATATTATATGGATATGCGTTGTATATAATCGATATCGCAAGTGAATGTATTAAGTAAACAGGCATATACATAGATTATAAATTCAATGAATCGGTACTGCAATATATAGTGAGTATATGTAATCTAAAAAAAACAACCTTTAATTTTAAATATATGTATTCATGGGTATTAACCTGCTAAATTTACAAAAGGAAGTACCTACTTAACGATCTAAGAGTCTTTTTTTCAATGAAGTTCACATTAATACTTATTATTTGTTGTAATATCTGTGTCAAAATATCTACTCTATTTTCACGGCGATATATCGAACGGTGTTGAGCTTATTGATGATATATATGATTTTTTTATAACTGTCAAAGAGCGAATAACATGTCTTCCGTTGACCGTTACGTTAGTAACAGAATGCGTACATGTGCCTCATGGCGTATAGGGTCTGCAAGATTTCCTAGTTTACACAGAATGGTTCTAGTGAAATTCATAATTATGACACCTCGGCGTTTTTTCACGCATGTTGTGACGTTCGCCAAGGTTCCGTTTTGGCTTCACGGATGATCTATTTGTAGATAGTCTTTTTCTTGTTGATGATCCTACTAATTTTGTTGCTCACTATAAGAAGTAACATTAGAGCCTTGTTAGGATTACTATAAATTTACTAAAGTAGGAATATAACCTCTTCCAGATATTTATCAATGTTAAGAATTTTAACGCAAGTGTCAACAAAACAAAATAACAAAATAATTAGTGGTATTGCATGATGGCGCACCTTTAGAAGTAGGCAGCAAGTTTTGATTTAGATTTGCAAGTGTCAAGAATATTTCGCTTTATGTATAGATCATTTCCTTCATTGGCAAAATACCGCTTACCTTCAAAGAACTTATATACATGAGCCAGGAAAATCAGCCATCTCATAGAAAAATCAAAGATGCCAATTATGTGGCATAAATACTCTGATGTACACAGCCGAATCTTGAAAAACGTATACAAAACAATAACATTGACTGAATACATTCCATTTGCATTATTTTAGAACTATAATGGATAAACCACGGAAGGCCTGCATGTCCAAACGAGGTACAGCTTTCTAGCATTATAGCCATTTTTAAAAAGAGACTGCTAGAGCTCGGGTATATGCATCGAATCGAACGGACTCGTTTACCAAGTCGAATCGAGTTCGTAGATGTTGTAGATCATAGTACATCAAGCGTTATATAGCTACATTTATTATTCTAAAGAGCCAATAGGAGAATACTATCGAGAAACGTGTTAAATGTCTGATTTACGTGAGTCTATAAAATAACAACGCCTTTTGGTGCCTGTTATTGAAATAATGACGCATATTGCGTCACGGGCTGACTTCCAATCCGTGTCTACCTGGACATGTATACAATTTTAATGAGTGTCGTCAATGGATCCTAACTTGGATCATCATTCTTAGTCATAAATGAAAGTGTCGTCAAAGTAATTTATTAAAGATGCAAAAACATATATTGAAGTGATGTACGTAGACGTACGTACGTATGTACGTCAAGGATGACACTAGAATAACACTACACACTAATTTCATACTCCGGGAAGTAGTATTATGGTTACATATTTGTGAAACTGACTTTTCAGCTGTCTATTGATTGCATAAAATTAAACATCCTTGAAGACACTCATACCATAGAGTACGTGGCAAAATTTGCCAAAAGATCTTCTCAACAGAGTGCCACCTATAGTTCCGAGATAATATTTTGAGCTTTCTCTTTTCCTCAAGGGAGGAGGTACTCCTGTGTATATATTTGATACCACTTGTAGTTAAAGAAGTTTGTGTGGTTGAGTGATGATGTCATTTGTTACGCATTATGCTAGTTATGGTGATACCGGGATACTTTAATATTGGTTACAACTAAGGTTGTCACGTGTCTTAGGTAAGTTAGGTAGGATCCGGTGTCTGGAAGTAGATGTGCATATAAGCTTCAGTCGTAACTATTATCCAATTTAGGAAGAAGTGTCTAGGCCTTATCTTCAAACAATGAAGCAGTTCAGCAGTTGACGACGAGTTTCATTCTGCTCACCGAAACATTTACTGATGGCTGAGAACTTAACTGCTCCTTATAATGTTGTCGTATGAAAAGCGCAGAATGATGGTCGTCAGTTCAATTCACGAGTATTGTACAATCTCCTTATTACAACTTTTAGTTGAAACCTCACTTTTATAATTTAATCGAGAGTTCTCTACTAAGATCACTGGGTCGAAGCCTGCAATCTTTGTCGTGTAGAATCGAAGACACGATTCTCTAATGATACAGATGCTCTCGTAACTAAGCAGCTTCTGGATTTATCTCTACTGCATAATAATGTCTAATGGGTTTCACAGACTTGCTATCTGTCTCGCATAAAAAATCGAGATATTTTTTTGCGAATGCAATGTCATTTAATCTTCGTTTGTGGAGTGCTTCGGCCAAGTGTATAACTTGGAAGCCACAAAAACTCCCAGGAAAATTCTAACAAGATGAGCACCATCTTGTTAGTTCATTGAAATTATATCAAGAAACTGGTAATACCGTTACTCACTTGACAATGGAAGTAATAGTCTACAAGAAGACTGGTTGCCAAAAATTAAATAGAAGAAGAATCTCATTGTTAAATGGTTGAATGGATCACTGATCACCCAGATAGGTTATTTATTTCCAATAGAAATTACATTCCTAAAAACTTAAAGCGACAATAACAATGTATCCAATCTAACAATATAATATCAAACACTATATGCCATATTGTTTTATGGTGTGTATTACATACCATAGATATGGTACATCATTCTCAATGCCTCAGTAGAAGTATTATAGTGCAACGTTAACCACTAATATAATCTAAATAAATAAATTCATAATGCCACTAAATTGTCAACTGAAGTCTTAATTTGTGAAAATTGATCGTCAAAAGAACTTACATCACCTGTAGTCTAAAAATATAAATCAGTTAAGCTAGCAACACCTCTGCAAATATATTTTACTGTAATGTATAGTTACTTTTTTTAAGTATTCATAATTATATATACACATTCGATTTCAACATAAAATGAACAGAAAAGTGTAAAAGAACTATGGCAGGATTTAATATGAACTAGTACTAGAGCTAGTTTAATAATAAGGAATAACGGAATTTAAATATAAATAATACTATTACCCACTTAATCCATTCACAGATAACAACAAGCCATTGTTAATAAACAACGTTAACTCAACTCTGTGGGTGTTAATTGTGAAGTTACACCACATTAAAAGTTTGTAAAATATACTTATAAATATTTGACAAAAAAACTTTATGCTGAAAAATTATAAGATACTGTTTATAAAAATCATGTTGACATTACACAATTATGTATTTCATTTTATACGATTTTTATCAGGAGTGTTACTAGGAAATTTTATCTTAAAACTTACTTTTTTTATTAATTATCTTCCTAGACTTTAGTTATACAACATAATATTATTACAGAATTCTCTCATAGAAAAGTATATTATATATATTTTTTACCAATATATGAGCATGTCATCATCTTAACTAATAACAGACTAATTAATGAATGAGAGTATATTATATATGCTACAGTTACACTATACATTCAAATAACAACCTACATGATTCCCACGCACCATCTGTACTGTTATCTGTACCACATTTTTTTTAATAGCTGTTCTTTATGTCTGCATTTGCTAATTATATTAATATATACAAAGTGGATAAGGATTTTTATTATTTTTTTTAGTCTAATGCCTAATGGGAGATATCATTTGGATTACTTTCTAAGCTCTTTCTCATATTTTCTTTTTACATTACAAAATACAAACTAATTACTCATTCTTGTTTATATATCATTATAATAAGTAAAACTGAAAATAATGGTTGCAAGATAAAATTAAAACATTTATACATAATTTTTTTTTAACTTTATTTTTGGCAATCAATCTTTCAGATTATTACTGCCATTGCAACGCACTCAATAATATTACAAGCGTCGTACGATCATTTCAATATTAAGTGTCGTGTGAGTCAATATTCTAACAAGATGGTGGATTCCTTGTTCTTGCATCTCAGAATTTCATGCTTCATGGTATTATTTTCTATTCACTTCACTTATGCACAATAAACTAACTATATTACGTAAAACACCACCAAATTTACAAAATATAGACTCAAATAACACAAGATTATGAACAAAATATAAAATCCACTACATGACAGATTAAAATTCCGCCAAAAACTCTTATATATAATTTTAATTGTATAAAAAGGCATGTTTGTAAAAGGTAGTGAATTTTCGTCAATTCTAGGTATTCAGAACGTAACATAAAAATAAATAAGTGACATTTATTAAGTATATGAAAGTAGATCTTTAGAATAATAATAATTGGAAATAAATTGCAGATTTTTTGTATTTTGTTAAGATGGTATATTTTAAACTTTGTGCTTTTAGCTTATTTGACTTGGAATTATTGAAAATAAAATCGTGTAATTGTGGCCTCTAATCGAATAATTAGATACATAGATTCTGGCAACACTGGTTCGATTGGCAGTTTGTTTTGTATATTTTAGAGACGATATATGTTATTTGAAGTTTAGATTTGGATTAGGAAACAGAAAAAACATTAGTAAAAACCAGCTTGTCACAGATTTAAGATAAATTACAGTTTTCTCTAGATACAAGTTAGTAATTCTTTTCCTATTTTAATGTTTTAGTGCAAAACCTACCTTTTTCTTATACATTATCAAAACCTCCACATTTTTTCTCCACTGTACAAATCACAGTAATATGTTTTACATGCCTTTCGCTTTGCATAATTCATGAAATTCATAAATTTATCTATGTTACATTTGTTTTGTATTAGTGGTTAGAAATGCAAAATGATAATGTCGTTAGGGTAGTTTCATTTACCTATATATGTTAAGAGATTTAAAATTGACTTATGTTTTACTCTTTATAAGTAAGCATTATTGTAACTTACAAAGTGTCTCCTTTGTTTTTACTGCATGTATTGCAAATTCTAGAAATTTCATTTCAAACAATATTTTTTCACCCATTCATTGCACATCATTGTATGTAACATCAGGGAATAATATCTTAAATCGTTTTGAAAATTAATCGAATACCTCCTTTTTAAATAAATTATTAGTATTATTGTATAGTATAAATATGGTTATATTATTGTACATTGAATGTAATCATCACCATTCTATTTGACATTTCTAATAGTGAAGCACCTAAGTATGATAAAATGCAAGCAGCACTTAATTGTTAATAAATATAAAACATAAATAAAGGTTCAATTCAATTGTGAAATGTTTTGTGATAGTTGGTATCACAATAGGTATTGGGTAGATTGTATGATAGATTTAGTAATTCTTTTGTGACAATACACTGACTATTGAAAGTACTCTTGCATCTAGTTCAGTTTCTATCATATTACTGGCAGTGTATACTCAAAGTAATTCCACTTTTGCAATTATATTATCAATTTATCCTAACATTTATCTATAATATAATATTGTAAATGTAATGTCTTTGTTCTTTTTCATTTTTCTCTGTTTCATTAAAATCCATCCACTTTATCGAAAGTTATTGTAGTTTGAATGAGGGCTCGAGTTAAATATGAGAAGAGTAGTATTATAAAGCTGAAGGTGGTTCTTTGTGTGGTTAAAAGTGCTAATCTCATGAACTACAGGTCTGATTTGAAAAATTCATTCAGTGTTAGATAGCTCATTTTTGAGGAAGGCTATAAGTTATATCTCACGCTAACACCAAAACGAGCAGAGCAACTATGTAGAAAGTTTCAAAATCAGGGTTTTTTGCTTTTGGTAGTTTCCATCATTAAGGCAAGTGAGACTTTAAAGGAAGTCTTTGTTAGTCTATTTTATACTTTATCTGAATTTTTATTATGAGTAATATTTTTTTAAATGTTTGTAGGTGGCAATCTCTATACCTATTAATCCAATTTTATTAAATCACTAGTAGGGCCCGTGAACTCCGTTCCTCCTAAGTATATTAAATTTTGCATTTTTTGGCATAAAAACCTTCTCCTGACAATAACAAAAACAACAAAAAAATAATTAGTGAAATCGGTTCAGCTATTCTCAAGATCTGCACTTTCAGCGGTTCATTTTTATATTATAGATTTCACTGTCAGAAAGTTACCATATATTGTTTCTGAGTGGATAGATACCTGTATTTTGATGTTAGGAGGATAAACTAAAATGATTTCCCATTGTATTGAATTCTCAGAACCTTCTGTAATTATTAACTGTATTCCATTTATACATAACTAAACTACTAGGGAGTACTGATGTATATAATTATGCTTTTTAATATTATAAGCTTTCCTATCCCTAGCTATCATAGCCATATAACCAAGAAGTTCTAAATCACATTGTATTGTAGGAATGTATATGATAAATATCTATTATCTTTTTTATTGGATTCCCTAATTTACTTATATAACAGTATTAACATAAATCATAACCCCTTTTAGCTTAACACACATTGGCTTAGGTTTGTAGAATTGATGTTGTAGTAGTAAATATGTACTAAAATCACAAAATATTCTTTCTAGAAGTTTGAATACATAGAAATCTAACATTAATGTGCATAAAGATAAAACAAAGACTTTATTTCATAACCAGTGTTGTGATTGTTAACATTCTTTAATAAGTTTTTTTTTAATTTAGAATATTGTCATTATATTATTGCTTAAGTTATAGGTATGCCAATATCTATACTAATATTATAAAGAGGTAAAGTTTGTGATGTGTGAGTTTGTGACATTGTAGGGGGTAATCGAAAGAACTACTGGTGAGATTTGGAAATTCTTTCTATATTATATAGCTAATTTTTCGAGAATGGTCATAGGCTATGCTATATCATCATGCTAAGACCAATAGGAGCGGAGTACCAATGAAAAATGATTAAAAATCGGGGTTTTTTCCTCTTGAGAGCTTCTGCTGCATGTTAGCGTTAGCCCAAAGTAACAATTCCACACGAACGAAGTCACGGGCAGAGGCTAGTTTCTAATAGACATATACCACAGTGTATTTTTCTCCTACCATATCATATAGTTACTCTGAAACTCTTCAATTAAGAATTAAAAAACATTTAAATTATATGTTTTTATCAAATTACAGAGTCCTTAACCTTTCCTTTGAGGGAGAGCTGAAATGGTGGACTACTATAGGATACTTGGTGTGTCTCGGAGCGCGACAGAGGCTGAAATAAAGAAAGCGTATGTTCTAATTTATGTAATATTATTATTAGTATACTTAAAATTAAACAGTTATTATCTATTAATACAGCCTGTTGCAAGATTGTTACCTTAGAAATATGTATAATGAAACTTTTAATGTCTATAAATAATCTTCAGAGATTATGAAGTCAGCAATGCACTGCTTTTTATAGATTGGAATGTAGGCTTTACTTATCCATGCATAGGAGTGGAGCCCTGAGGAAAAACCCTAAGCACCTCAATAAGGAATGTCCGGCTTTGTGTACATTTATGTGAACTATCACATTATAGATGCTTACATTTGAAATACATCTTTTAATCCTGACACAGCCTGTATTACAATTATAATGGAAAATAAATAAAAATTGGTCTTTTTTACTTGGAATATCAAAAGGAAATTTGGAATTTTTTTTAGGGTTTTTAATCATTGTTTATTTGGTGTTTAACTACAATTTAGACTCATGTTCGTTTACATATGGGACTAGCTCTCAAATAGAGTTTTTAAACTCAAGTACAATGGGACAATTTTCAATTCAATTTTCAAAATGGTTTTCTATTAAAATGTAGACATCGAAAATAGTATCTAAAAATATATCCAGAGAAAATGATTCTTATTTAAGAGTAGAAGTTTTAGAGTTGGATCATTTACAATTACTATTACAACATGCAGTAATATATCTTATTACTTCATTTGGATCCTAAATCTCTTTAATAAAAAGTTATTTATAAATTCAAATTATTTCCGAAACATCAAAAATTTAAAATAAATATTTTTTCATACATATATACTTATAGGTACAGAAAATTAGCCTTAAAATGGCATCCCGATAAAAACCCAGACAATGCAGATGAAGCCAACAGGAGGTTCAAGGAAATATCTGAGGCTTATGAGGTTCTCTCAGATGGTAAGTCAACATACTTTATTTATATCTATGTATATTCAAATGTTATTTTATTATGTGAAAAATTACCCATTCTCAAGGACAAAATGTTATTGATATATCAAGCCTTTTTATGTAAACATATTAGACTCCAAAGAATCGAAATAATTATATAAAAGTTTTTAAAAATTTAAACCCTATACCAAGCACTTTTAGGAAAGCAGTTCTAGAACTATAATTTTTACAGACATTGAAGCTAATGAAGTGGTTATGAATTAATTGATACTTGTTTGAACTTCACATTGATTATTCTTGGTTCGAATCCATACAACTAAATCAATGGTTTCAGTAAAGGATAATGCGTTATGATTAATTAATCTAGGGCTAGGTGGTTGGACTTTTCTAATAAGTCTCAATGACTATCTATTGCCTTCAAGTTGAAAATCTATCATCAAATACCCATAGATCATCATTCCTCTCTGATTTTAATGTGAATACTATTTAGACCACACCCTAACTTAATATCAGATGAGATTGTAATCAATGACTAAAACCCATAAAGGGTTAAACAAAGATTTGAATATGTTCATGATATTGTTTCCGAGATGAGCCCCACTTAATTAGATTACCTTATCCCATTTAGTATATTATTATGTTTGTAAATAGCGCTAATAACTTGATTTCTTATAAGATCTGGAAGAAAATGGGTAAATTATGTGTCTTCAACATAATGCATAATACTAAGTAGAATATTGTTGTAGTGTCACACCTACTTACACACCTTTAAGGGTTAATGCCAGTTATTAGAAAATGAAAATGTATGTTGTAGTCTGGTGTTACTTCAGAGATATATTTGTTTTATTAAAAATTACATTTAAAGTCTTGAATGGTACACTTTTACTTTACTATCACATGCACTAAAATTATAAAAGAGATAAAGTTTGTATGGTTATATGAAGTATGCTTAGAAAGGAATATGGGTTTATTTTCTTATTTAAATGTTATATTTTTTAATTTTTTATATTTAGGAACGAAATTGGCGGCCGTGGCTAGTTACTTTATAAAGCTAGCATTAAATATTTAAATTGTCGTATTTTATACGTTTACTTAAAACTTATATATTTATGAAAATTAAAATTACATAAAATCTGATATGCACAAAACGGCGTGATCTTACTATATTCTTGCCTATCCTATCCTACATAGTTTAGAGGAATTTTTCCGACACAAAATACATATAGAAGTTGTTGAGGCACGTATGCTTGGTACACATGCATGTTTCAATAACTCATATACGTATATCTAGATAGCTTAGCTTAAGGTAACTCAGATAGGTTGCGATCTTTGCACAAAACAGGCGAGAGCCCAAGCCGTGATGTGCCGTGCATCCTTGAGTTAGTCCCCCAAACATCCCAAATCGGCTCAGTGCCTTCGGCGCTCGCCTTAATATTTCGGGGTGAAGCTGTAAAGACCTTTTCAGGTCAACAGCGTTCTCAATTCGAAAAAAAAAGAAAAAACTATATTCTCTTGAGATTTGTTAAAAATTCTAGTATGTATGAATGTTATACAAGAAATTAAAATAATGTTCTGTTAGCTATTTAAGTTTTGTACAGCAGTGGTCGTGAAGTTTCTTTGAATCCACTTTATAGTTATCCTTGTACAATTGAAAAGAAGTATTTTGTTGTTGGGTAGAAAACAAGCGGAAAATGTATGATGCACGGGGTTCCAGTCACCATGGTCACAGATATCAAAGCAAGAATGGAGTCAATGGCCATCGTCACTTTAGCTTCAAAGGGTTTTTCGGAGATACACCATTCCACCGCTTTTTTGGTAGCTGTCCCATTTAATGTAGGAATTTTCACTCAGAAGTTATGAATATTATCATTTTAAACCTATTTGGTTACCACCGGAAATCCTGCAGTAGTCACTTCGAGAAAATGTAATGTTGTATTTATTATAGAAGTGAAAACTAAGCATAGTTATCTGTTGTTACCATTGGAAAATTGTTACATCTATTAGGCATTATTACGCATTTCTATAGTTGTGATAATATTCAGAACGCATTAATGCAAATAACATACTATTCCGAAATTCAACAGCCTTGTACTAACCTAACGAATGAGTTTTGTGTGAACGAACTTATTTTTTATAGATGTCTGATGCAATTAAAAAATATAATCATAATAATACAGTATTGAATCATTTTTACATTAATATAATGTTTTCTAGCTTTGGTTTTGGAAGTAAAGTTTTAACAATCGAAATGTGTGCAGTTCTGTGAGAATTTATTGGCTTGCTTAATTATCTATACAAGTGAAAATATAATTAAAACGTAGTAGAAAGTGGTAAAAGGCTTCATCTCTAAAACACAAGAGTATATATAAAAATAAATACATTCATTTTTATCTAAATATTAAAATACAAACATAAGTTATGTTTTTGTTTTACATTTAAATGAAAAATAAATTTATTTTTTTATAATAATGATCTCATATTGAATATTGTTTGTACTATATAGCTAAAACAATACGTTAGAAGATATACTTTTGTGTCTTACCTCGTTACATGGTATTTGACGCAATTATATAGTAAACATGAGACTAAATACGGATTCTTAATTAATAAATAAATTAAATAGGATTAATTTTTTCCCAGAATGATTAACAAGCTACCTTTGGTATTGAATACTGTGTAATTATGATGGATAATCTCATCTATTATTATTATGAAAATACACGTTAATACTATTCAGTATAGTTTACCATTGGTGACTACAGGATCTGTGATAATTGTTAGGTCATAATAAATTTTACCACATATTAGTCGGGCTTAAATGTTTTTTTTTTACGTTTTTAATATTCGTTTATAATACTTTGCGGGATACTTGAACATTCAAAAGCTAACATTTTTATCGCTTAGGTATGTATATAGGAAGTGTGGTTGAAGTGGCTTATGCATTCGTGTTTTTTTTGTTTTAAATAGTTAGAATATATTTCTTTATTTTACGCAGAGAGGAAACGACGAGTATATGATCAGTATGGCAAAGAGGGCCTGAATAACAGTAGAGGGCGACGATCTGCAAACGACGAAGACTACGAGTTCGGTTACGCTAGTTACCCGTTCACATTCCGAGATCCTGAAGAAGTGTTCCGAGAATTCTTTGGCGGGTCACCATTTAGCAGTCTATTCGCTGGTAAGGTTTCATTGTTACTAATATTTACCATACAGATAATTATTGCCCCTATTTTGTATATATTTAAAATATTATTGAATTTTATAATATAATGAATATGTTTCTAGGAGTTGATCTTTGTTTTTTTTTTTTTCGAAATGACTACGTTATTTACCCAGCAAGGTCTTAACATCTTCACCGGACTACATGAGTTGATCTTTTTGAAATTACTGATTCTATACTCAAAATGATGTTATTCATAAAAATCTATGTTCAAGCTGATCGAAATGGGCTGTTTTATTTTTATTAATTTGAACATTGTAATTAAGATGTACGAAGTTGTTGGTGGTTACTAGTATACATATAATACAGTAAGTGAGGTAGAGCCCCGCTGAAGCTATTTTTGGTTTCAGCATGAATGGGTCGGCTCCTCCGGGGTAGTACCACCCCTCTCACAGATAACCGACGTGAAATAACAGTGCTTGCATTGTTGTGTTTCGTTCGGTCAGTGAGAGAGCCGGAGGCCCACGTCCCTTCCTCTATCCTGCTTTCCCTTTCCTTCCCCTCCCCATTCTCCCATATACAGGCTGGCAACGCACTTGCGACGTCCCTGATGTCGCTAGTGTCTATGGACGGTGGTGATCACTTAACATCACGTGACCCACCAGTTCGTTTGCCTCCTTTGATATTATAAAAAAGTGAGACTGCATATCAAGTTGCATATTACTTTTCCAATTTATACCAAATCCGAATTTTCCAAAAAAAGTAATAAAACTACTTATTATAATTTGTACCAGGAGTTGTTTGTTTCATAGTTATGCAACACTACATATCTGTGTGTTTAATTGGTACATCTGTGGTCTAGTAATTATTATTTGAAATACACTGTAATTACTTTAGACATTTTTTTTAATTGTTAATTTTCAAAATCAGAGTTTCGGAAAGTCTCTTTTCTTTGGACTAATAATAACAATCAATGTTAGTAAAGAATATCAAGATGTGTGGTCATAGAAATTAACAACACTACATTGAGACCAATTTCTAAACTGACAAATTTGAAATTATAACACACTGTTAATGGTTGCATCATATGCTATACTTTTAAAATCAGTTGTATTTATTTTTTCTGCACCGAAGGCTATGTAAGGCACACGCCTTCGAACAAAACATTGGTCCTTCGAGCCGGATTGTTTCTGCTGTTCACGTGACGTCACGAACGGTGTTGTTAGTTTGCGTGAGCATTGTGATTAGTTAATTTATGAAACGATCTCAATAACATTGTACAATTTTAATTTGACATATACAGATAATATAAAGGAAGGGTTTGCGTTACAGAAATCAATGGACATAACCACCATCACAGGAACGGTCGTCGGAGTCACCACCCGAGTACATCGCTGACTTCATCCCTATTCAATCCGTTTGGATTCGGTATGCAGGGACTGGACGATATATTTGCTCACGCGACTTCTAATGGGAACACGTTCACTACTTTCTCGTCATTCAACAGTTCTCTGGCAGGACCTGGTAGCGCCAACATGAGAAGCACCACTACGACTACACGCATGGTTAACGGAAAAAAGATCACAACTAAAAAGTAAGAAGTAACCTTTACTCTTTAATTATATAATAAATCCTGTTATATAATGTCAGGTATTAGCAGGTTGTCCCACGTTTCATTGGTTATAAAAAAAAAAAGAATATACCTTGAATTAACTACGAAAGATTTCGCATTCATTGATCTTAGTATTGTATCTTAAGAGTTGAGATTAAATCTCAACACAAAAAAAAAGATAACAACAGTTATCTATTTTCATAGTTTTGATCGTATTAAGTGTGAATGGGCCGTTGAATTAAACGTATTCTTTTTACAATGTTAATTTACTTTCTGGTGAAAAATAGATACATTTTGAGTTACTTCTTTGTCTTATTAAAGATTCGTAATGTAAAAGGAAAGAGTACAAACATTGCATTTCGAGGTCTGCCAATCTGAGTGTAGGTTTCCATCTTGGCTTTTGTGTTTTGCTCGCCAATAAGTGAAATACAAACGATTTTGTGACTTAAAAATTAAACATATATTACTTGTTTTACAGAGTCTCGGAGAATGGCCGTGAAACTATAATGTCTTACGAAAATGGGGTTCTTAAATCAAAGACTGTCAACGGAGTACCTCAGTCACTAACCTATAGCTAAACTAAAATAATAGCTCTTAACCAAACTTTATCCAAATGTTAAATATATTAAACGTAATGCGACTTATACCGAGTTTCGGACATTTTAATTTATAGTTTTGCTTTATGTAAACATTTAGTTTCAAACACTGTAAATTTTAGTGGAGGAAACATTAATCTATACACGTAAATTGATTTAGTTTTCGTAGGTTACAATTTGCTTCTAAAAGTTTTAACAACGTAAGTGATAGACTAGGTACATTTATTTCCTATACTATAATATACTAAGACATGCTATGTTCAGTTTATCGTGTGTCTAACACGATTTTAATTCAATTTTTCATTTGTCACGTGACAATATTTGATTTGCTGCCATTTTGTAAGTTTATTCTTGTAGTGTGTAGTAGCCTTTATATAATATGTTATAATCATATTTCGTTGTAGTTTAATCTTTGAGAATATAGAACAATAAAAAAAAATTCTAGTTGTTAGCACATTTTAATTTGATAATATGTAAATTAATATTAAAGTTACACGACAGTGATGTTAATAGAAAGGCTTTAATACTAAAACGAAATGTCTAAATTTTTAAATATTGCATACTTTTTAAACGGTACCTTATTGTTAGTTGTTTAAGTATTTCGAAAAGCGAGTAGAACTCACATGATGCATTATTATCCTGCTATAAAATAATGTATTTGCTTATAAATATTTTTACTTTAATAAAGTTTAATTCCAACATATCTTGTCGCTCACAATTATCTTGACAGTAAAAAAAATTGTTCCCGCATTATAAATACTAGGGGTGTGCGAATAATTCGAACTTACGAATTATTCATTCCGAATCGAATATTAATATTCGAATAGAATTATTCGAAAGTTCCCGAATAATTTGAAAAGGTTCGAATTATCCAATTCGAATCGAATATTAAAATTAAATTCGAACGACATTCGTACACCCCTAATAAATTCTAGTTCCTTAACAACTAAGATTTGCGGATCTATTGCTTTACTGAGGGATTCATTTCAAAATTATCATTCCGGTTTATCAATATGTAAAAAAAAAACTATTTTAAGAATTTTTTTTCTAATGATCCCTGAAACAGTGAGTTGAAACCGACGTTTTTTTTATAAACGAGATGGCATTAGAGGTATTTAGAGTGATGTATATCCTTTAATTGAATATAAGAATATTGCCGGTTTATTAAATATATTCTGAAATTCTGTGAATAAAACTAATCCCAAGTTGTTTTCTTAAATGTATTTTTTATAACCGAAATTTATCTCGATTTATTATTATTCTAATTCATGAACTACAAAGATTAGTCGCATTGTCTATCAAAATTTTCTATGAAGAGTTTTAAGTAGCAACATTGCGATATGCGTTTGACGTCCTATTCATCATCGTCTTTAAGTTAAGAATCGGTAATCATTTAAGTTAGTCGCGTTCCTTTCATTTAAAATAATGGTTTCAACACTTGTCTCGGGACCATAAAATGATGCCAAAATAAATGTTAGAAATTTTTTCAATCTTTTTAATTTAGTATCTATAGAATTTCTTTTTCTGGATACGTATTTAAGACACTTTAGGATTTATCGTTCCCTTTTGAGAAACATTATTTTCACTTTGCACAGTTATTATTATGTTATGTACTTAAATGATGACTTTGGATTATCACAAGTAAAAGATTAATAGTTGAGACGTTTACTTTCCTATTAATTTGTCACGGTATCCATGTATAAAGATAAGTTCAATTCCACAATATTAAATAAATATTGTAAATAAACGTAAGATCTCGTTTCTTCAAATATTGTCAGCATCTCTAAGGAGCACCGCATGAGGAATGAATGAATAAATAAAAATGATTTGTATATATAATTTTATTGATAAATAACCCTTAGCCCTTAAATAAACATGACGCTTATTTTATTTCGACTTAAACGACATTCGTTAGTAAAACCGTGTACCCAGTAAATTACTGGTTTTAACATGAATGGGTCGGCTCGCCCAGGGTAGTAACACCCTCCCAGAGAACCGACGAGAAGTAACAGTTGCATTGTTGCGTTTCGTTTGCTCAGTGAGAACGCTGGAGGACCGTCACCCTCCCCCAAACGCAGGCTGGTAACGCACTTGCGACTCCCCTGGTGTTGCAAGTCGATGACGGTGATCTCTTAACTTCAGGTGACCCGTCTGTTCGTTTGCCTCCTATAATAAAACACCCATAATGCGTTTCACTAGCGATTACGATCGTAACGCTCTAGAGTAAGTGGAACGGGTAAACTCGCGATCGTAAGCGTTGTGAGCGCTTATTGAAACGCAGTCATAGCGTAAGATCTGGCTTTTATTGGATCTGGATCTAGTTGATCTAAAGTGTTTTGAGGATTAGTACATGGTATTAAGAGAATATTGTTACCCATTTACATAATACAAGTAACTATATTAAAACGCTACTACTGTCTTTATTTGTATTCTGCCATGGAACATAATCAAACCGTATAATAAACTAGCCTCTGCCCGCGACTTCGTTCGCATGGCTTAAATATACTAACACGCAGTAATTCTTAAAAGGAAAAAACATCCCGATGTTGAAACATTTTACACCTGTGCTCCTCTCCTATTGATCCTAGCGTGATGATATATAGCCTATAACCGTTCTCGATAAATGAGCTATATAACACTGAAAGAATTATTCAAATCGAACCAGTAGTTCCTGAGATTTACCCCCTACAACATCACAAAATTTACCTCTTTATAATATTAGTATAGATATTAAGAATAGATACCAAGGAAACACATGACCTTAACTTGATATCCTACACTTGGATCATGTGTAAAATTTACATAAGTATGATATATAGTGGGTGCTTTATGTTATATTAAGATCAGGGTATTACATAAATATTTACGCCTGTCTAATAGGGTTAATCTAAAATGTTTTGAGGAAAACATCATATTAAGAGAATATTTTTACCCATTTACATAATACAAGTAACTAGATTAAAATGCTACGACTGTCTTAATTTGCATTCTGCCACGGAACATAATCAAACCGTATAATAAATACCAAGGAAACACATGACCTTAACTTGATATCATATATTTGGATTATGTGTGTTAAATAATTATTACATATAGTGGATATTCTATGTTATATTAAGATCAGGCTTTTACATACATTTCTAAACAGTTTATCTAAAATGTTTTGAAGTGTAGATGATATTAAGTGAATATTTTTACCCATTTACATAGTACAAATAACTAGCTTAAAATTCTATAACTGTCCCAATTTGCATTCTATCATGCAACATAATCAAACTGTATATATACCCAGTAAACATATGACCTTAACTTAATATCATACATTTGGATCATGTTTGTCAAATTTACATAACTATGATATATAGTGGATGTTCTACGCCTGTTTAATGGAGTTAATTTCATGTTTCGAGTAGAACATGATACTAAGTAAATCCTTTGTATTCATTAAATTAGTACAAACAACTAAGTTAAAATTCTATGCCTGTTTTAATTTGCATTCTGTCACTGAACATAAACTGTATAATACAAAAGAAACACATAACCTTAACTTAATATCATACATTTGTGTCAAATTTACATAACTATGACATATAGTGGATGTTTTATGTTATATTAAGATCAGGGGTTTTCCTTAAATTCTACACAGTTTATCTAAAATTTTTTGAGGAGTACATGATATTAAGTGAATATTTCTACTCATTTATATAATACAAATAACTAGCTTAAAATTCTATAACTGTCTTAATTTGCATTCTGTCACGGAACATAGTCAAACTGTATACCAAGGAAATACATGACCTTAAATTGATATCATATGCTTGGATCATGTGTGTCAAATTTACATAATTATGATATATAGTGGTGTATATTGAGATCAGGCTATTATATAAGTTTCGACGCCTGTCTAAAGAAGATAATTTAATATGTTACGAGAAGAACATAATACTAAGTGAATCTTTTTTACTCGATTACTTAGTACAAATAATCTAGATTAAAATTCTACGCCTGTCTTAATCTGCATTCTTTCACGGAACATATCGCTAACATGTACATCATAAGGGTACACTTCCAGATGCTCTTTATTTGGTACGTATGAGAAACCATTGAAATGTGTGAAATAACGTGATAACATGTCTTCAATTCGATGAAGGCGTGTCGGATGCGTTTTGTGGATAAGATTTTCTGAAATAATTATGTTTCTGGTTAAGACATTTCTTGAGATTACTAATAATTTCAGGAAAGTTTGTTATTAATTTATTATGCTGTTTAAAATAGGATATTACTTTTTTTAATTAATATTATTTTGAACAATCAATAAATAATGCTACAATATTAAGTGAATCCAGAGTAATAAAATTAATTACAAGACATTACTGCATTGCACAGATATAGTACAGCTGTGGAGTCCTCGTCAATGTTTTTGGTTACACTGAATATAGTCTAATTTCTGGCTTGTGCATAATATAGACATGAGTTTAATACAAAACATAGTTAAATTTTAACATAGGAATATAAAACTGACATTAAGTTGTCTCGATATTATAATTATACTAGCGACCCGCGCTTCGCACGGGTGCAATGTAGATACTAATATGGGGCAGTGTGGAATGATTAATTATACTATTTAAGATATACAATTCCGTAGTACGTTAATTTGGTCTATCTAGTTTAGGTTTCACAAGTGTTTGCTATTTAAACGCACAAAAATGTTTGTTACGATATCACATCTTTGAATTTTTCGGATTTTCTGTACTATAATATCTATGTATTATATATATAAACCTTCCTCTTGAATCATTCTATCTATTATTGAAAAATGTATCAAAATCCGTTAAATATTTTGAGAGATTTAAGCAGACTGCGGAAGCAATTTCATTTTATACTATGTAATGACTTATCTATAGACTGATACATTAAAAAGGGTCAAAAAGTTTGGCCAGGATTGTATATAGTGTATTTACCTTGAGCTATGTATCTCTTGGCCTGATTGTCAGACGCGATAAAATAGAAAGGTTGATTTAATCCTTGTTCCAAACTGTTAGTAGGTGGAACACCTCTGCACATTTCCCTTCTTCCAAAAGACAAGTCCCAACCGACAATGACGCAGTCATAATGATGTACCTTGTTGAAGCATACCATGCCGATGGCGTATTTGACACGATTGTCACGTGCCTTTTTAACCTGTTACATTGAAATGTATGAGAAACTAGCTGTACAGCTCCACACGTTTTTTGAAATCATATTAAAGATATGTAAAACTGTAGGAACATTAACAATTTTTTTACAACATAGGCGTCAAACGAACATGTGGATCACCTGATTGTCAGTGATCACCACTGTCCATAGACACTTACAACCGCCGGGGAATTGAAAGTGCGATGCCAACCTGTGTATGGAGGGGGAGGGAGATGGCCCTCTCACTGACCGAACGAAACGCAACAATACAAGTATTGTTACTTAACGTCGGTTTTCTGTGGGTCAGGTGGTACTACCCCGGACGAGCCGACCCATTCATGCTGAAACCAGTAATAGCTTCAGCGTGAGTACCACCTAACTATCTTAATTATCACTATCCAGAACCGAGTGCGGCTCACACACACCTTTCAGAGAACAAAATGTTTTGCCAAATCCTTTTTTTTTGGAAATACCTACGCTATTGACCCAGCAAAGTCTTAACAGCTTCACCGGACTACTTTGCCAAATCCCACGCGGTCGAAGTCACAAGTAATAGTTAGTTATAATAAAAATTATAGTATAAGTAAAAATATAGAGATCTACTACTTAAAAATATTAAATTAAAAACTATTGCATATATTTTGATATTTGTTTTTAGTTTCACTTCTTATACACTTAGTTCCTTATCGTTCTTGACCAGTGTTTCCCAACCTTTTTTAGGCCATGCCCACCTTAACATTTCTAAAATTTGTATGACCCCCATACATCTTTAATCTTTTGAAACCTAAATTGTTTTGTTCCCTTAAGATATATAAATGATAAGTTTTAGGAAGAAATCACTATGAACTTGTTATCAAAACATTAAAATTAAATAAAAATTCAAAACATACAATGAAAAACTTACTTGACTTTTTTTAAGAATCTGCCTTTTTTGTTAAATTTGTCACAGATATCTAGCATTGCATTTAAATAATCCGAAGTGAAAGGGTTCAAGTTGTGTCGAGTCCATTTTTAAATTGCCCTCTTGTGGGGCGTAGGCCCCACGTTGGGAAACACTGTTCTAGACCATTATGAATAAATGATTAAAATTTAATTTTAAGAATCTACACGCTTCAAGCACAACTCATTTAATGATACTCATGTTTTTCATCTGTACATAATAATGTATTGTATATTACGATAATAATCGACAAGAAGTTGAGGGTATCAGATATTCTAGTATAAAAAAAGCGTGTGAAGAATTTAATACTAACCCGTTCAATAGTTTGCCAAATCTCTGAAGATAGATTAGTTAAATCCGATATACTCGACAGATGTTGCAGATGTTCATCTTGGATCTGTAATAAAAAAGAGTAATTATTTATTATAATAGTGTGTTTTGTTAAACGTTTAGTGTTATTGATTTATATGGGAAGTTTCACGCAAAATCAGACGGTTTGAAAAAAAAAATCATTTCTTCAATTGTCCTCAAAATAGCCGTTCTGGAAAATATCAACATTTTTTTATTAGTCGTTTAAAAGATAGATTTTTGGATATAGCTTTCTTGAAAATGGCCCAAAGTTGATCTTTTTGTCACTTTTTACATGACCTTTACAGAATAAAATTAATCAAAGATACTTAAAAAAAAAGATTTTAAATTTAAACATTAAACTGAGTATGAAAATGAATCTATCATGTACATTCCATTTTCTTTTATTTCAATTTTCTACCCTTTCCTCAACTTTTAAGCGTCGTACAAATTACAGTTTATTTTCAAAATGCACAGAAATAAATAATGGTTCTTTGTTATGCGTGGCACTTCACTACGATAAGTAGACGGTACCCAACAATGGAGTAAAACAGTATCTGTAGTACACTTTACGCAAAAAAAAGTACAACACTTCATAAATTTAAGCTGCCAAAATTATCATCCTACATTTGACAGAAGGTAGAAGGTGCTCATTAAAGATCTAACAATTGTAATAAAAAAATCGAGTCGACAGATGGCTGTTTGTAATAATGATGAACTTTGTAATGAATGTCCCATCTTCCTGGAAGACAGCTTACGTACACCCTGTGCCTAAAAAAGGCCTAAAATAGATCAGATCCATCGAATTACAGGTCTATCGCTATAACCTCCCTGCTCTCTAAGGTATTGGAGCGCATTATCAATACCAAGCTCCTGAGATACCTAGAAGAATGCGATCTAATCAGTGATCGTCAATACAGATTTAGCCACGGACGCTCGACTGGCGATCTTCTAGTGTATCTCACACACCGATGGGCTTCAGCCATTGAGAGTCATGGTGACGTAGTCCGGTGAAGCTGTTAAGACCTTGCTGGGTCAATAGCGTAGACATTTCGAAAAAAAAAAGAGTCATGGTGAGGCTTTGGCAGTTAGTCTCGATATAGCGAAGGCGTTTGATCGGGTCTGGCATCGGGGCTTTCTATCCAAGCTGCCTTCTTATGGATTGCCCGAGAGCTTGTGTAGATGGATTGCCAGTTCTCTGTCCGGCAGACGTATAAAAGCAGTTGTTGATGGTAGCTGCTCCGAAAGCATGGACATAAATGCTGGCGTCCCGCAAGGCTCCGTACTATCTCCAACATTATTTCTGCTGCATATCAATGATATGCTATCTATTGATGGCATTCATTGTTATGCAGACGATAGTATTGGATATGCGTATTACACGGGCCGTGCAAACATCCCTTTATCTATTGTGGTAGAAAATCGTGAACAACTTGTGTTTCAGATCGAAAACACATTGTCTAAAGTATATGACTGGGGTCGGAACAATCAAGTTCGTTTCAACCCTAATAAGACACAAGTCTGCGCGTTCACTGCTAAAAAAACTCCATTCACTGTGGCCTCACAATTTCAGAACACACCGCTTACCATCGCAGAAAGTATTGGGATCCTTGGTGTCAACATTTCTAGTGACGTGCAGTTTCGTAATCATCTGGCAGACAAAGTTCAGCTAGCATCTAGAAAGCTCGGTATTCTGAATACCCCTGGGCAAAGGCTGTTGTTATACAAAACACAAGTGCGACCCCATACGGAGTACTGTTGCCATCTCTGGGCGGGAGCACCTGGATACCAGCTTGGACCATTTGACTCACACTAAGTCACAGGAGAAACGTCGTCTCTTTATGTGTGTTCTATCGCTTGCATAATGGGTTGTGTTCGGAGGAATTGTTTAACGTCATGCCTGTAGCTACTTTCTACCGTCGCACCGCTCGTAATCGGCAGGAAATTCATCCTCACACATTGGAACCGAAATGGTCTCGGACGGTCCGGTTCCAGAGAGGTTTCCTTCCACGAACGACCCGACTGTGGAATGAGCTTCCTGCTGAAGTGTTTCCTGGGGACTACAGTATGGAGTACTTCAAGGGGAAAATTAATAGGTTATTTAGGGGTCAGCAACGCGCACGTTACACTTCTGATGTTACAAGCGTCCATAGGCTGCAGTGACCACTTTACACCAGGCGACCCGCATGCTTGTTTGCTACCGAGGTAGTATAAAAAAAAAACAATGTCGCTGTGTTACACGTTTTATATTCGCACAATTTTTGCGTATGCAAGTGAGCGAATATTCTGATTACATTTAAATACTATACATACAATCATAAATATATAATTAAGATTAAGAAACATGTTTATTGATTACTGGAACATTAATAGTGTATTTTCTATTTGTGTTTAATAATTTATCATTATTTTAATCTGATTTCTGACTTACATAATTGAGATCGATGGTCCCAAGTGAGAGCAAGGATGTAGTGTTTTCCAAAAAACACCGATAATAGTAATATGTATTATCGTATGGTGGATCTTTCACTAAGCAAAGCATATATATGGATGTTAATCTGAAAATAATATAAACACTTATACCAGGTGAAAGGTTAAACACTCGCAGTGTCCTAAAAAAAAATACTTCATGGTCACATTTAACATATAGGATAATAATACCAGAACAGATATTAACAAATAACAAAGAGAACCTAAGTTGAAGTTTGTTCAAAGACTTTCAAAAGTATAAACACAATGGTAATAAATCTAGGGGCAATGACTGGTGCCCAAAGCTGTAAAGGGCGAATCGGAGTTTATAGCTTTCGATAATGAAACGGTCAATAAACCGTTTTGTTGTGTTCATACAGTTTCCACGTTTCATTTCAAATGAAAGTGAAATCACCTAACATTTTTATATTTTTCTAGGTGATTAGGTCAATCATTAAGCCTATTTTTACCTAACTAGCCTAACTATTTTTTAATTGATTTAGGAGGAGAATCGAGTGCAGCCTGTCCTCTATAAATATTGGCACTGTCTAAACTTTCAGCCAGTATACGTATCATTATTGAATGTAAAAAATGACGTTTAAGAAAAATAATTTCTTCGCCAAGCGAAGTGGAATTAGCGTCTTCCATTGACAAATCAACTTATTCTTATACACGAGATTAGCAAGTACTTGTGACTTCGTATCGGTAAGAATTGTGAGATATCTGTTATATTTTAACTGCAACATTGTCATAAGAAACTAACCTGTAGAATATTTTTACAATTTTTCGTTCTTTAGCTTTCTTAATAAATTACCTTAGTTATATTTTTTTTATTATCGTTTAACCCACATAGAAAAAAGTGATTTTGTAACATAGATAATAGTCTGAAAACCTCTTAATCTGACAGTAACATATATGTAACATGTAAAAATATATGTGACAGTAAAAATAATATAAAAGTGTTGAAAAAAGGTTTGTTTTTATGTAATACTGAAACTCGTAAAATTTATTATTGAGGGTCGAATTTCTACCACTGGATGAGTACTCATCTGTTTTCTAGCCGATAGTCTTTATTTAGGTAAAAAGGTGAAAAGGTCCTATTCGTGGCGCCGTGCGGGTCGGACGCGTGCGTAGTGCTCTTTCGATGTGAATTTTTTATTCGTGTTTTCGTTCGATTATTCGATCAAGTATTCGCGGCGTCTTTACGCATTCGTGTATTCGCATCGAAAGCTCGGTATTTCGTACGTTTTTGCGATCTTGTTTCCCTTCTTGGGACTTGATTGCAGGCGTTCTTTTCAGAACGTAGCAAACTGCACTTTTCGGTGCAATTCTAATCGCACTTTTTAGTGCGTTCTGCGTGTCTCTGTGAGCTGCTTGTCACCGGTTCGTGGTCTAGGGTGTTCAGCGCTTCGTGCTACGCTCCGTGGTTCGAGTTTCGTGTCGCCGGGCAGCCGAAGAAAGAAGTGTTAGGGCCTCCCCCTAGGCACTGTAGGTCCTCTGTGAGGCATTGCACTTCGCCCACAGTTTCCTTTTGGCCCGGACTCCGGAGTCCGTTAAATTCAAAATGGCGCGCCCCCTGCCCCTCTGGCAGGGAGGTTTCACGTCTTTCCCCACCCCGCATCCCTCCTCAGAGCCCGCCATGGCCAATCTGGCGTCCGAACAGCGCGAGTTCGCGAGCTTTCGGAAATTCATCACCAAATTATGTCCGGACATAATTGTTGAGTACGACCGCTTCTGTAAAGAAGCGGACGACTATTTTCAGGGCGGTCCAGTGCCCACGCTCGTCTCCGCCGCGGAAGAGGACCTCGAGAGCAACTCTTTCGCGCCACTCCTGAAGGACCCTCAGTCCTCCGGGAGTACCCACCCTGCCCCGACCTCTTCTCGTTCTTCGGACGAAGAATGCTCCGACATGGAGCGAGACCCACTCGCCGGGAACGACGGCTTCACCGTCGTCTCCCGGAAGTCCAAGCCGCGCAAGAAGCGCCCACCGACACCAAAGGTTCTAAGCCTTCGAAATTATCTAACGTCGATGGCGCGAAAGTGCCAAAGACGTCGCCCACGCCCTTCGTACTGGCTCCCTCGAAAGCTGCGAGTCCCGCAGCTTCGAGTAAGAAGCCCCGCCCCCCTCCACCCGTCACGATCCAGGACAAGGCATCCTGGCTCGACATCTCTGACCTCCTGAAGGAGGCAGAGATCCCATTGACCTCTGCCGTGAGTACCCGAACGGGTATTCAGGTAAAGGTCAACACCTCTGACTCACATCGCGATCTTACGCGCCTTCTGCGCGCTAAGAAAATTCCCTTCTTCACATATGCGCTCGAAGAAGAGCGCATGTTACGCGTAGTAAAACGCAGAATCCCTGCCCAGATTCTCGTAGACGATATCTACGAAGACCTCCGAGAACAGAAGTTCTCAGTCAAAGAGGTCCATCGCATGCGATCTTATCGTAACAAAGCGCCCTATGACATGGTGCTTGTCATTCTTGACCGCACCATAGAGGGTAAGAAAATCTTTTCGCTCTCGACCCTCTGCGGCCTCTCCGGCGTCACCGTAGAGCCGCCGCGCAAAACGTCCGTACCCTCGCAGTGTCATAACTGACAGGAGTACGGCCACTCCGCACTTAATTGTCACCTGAAACCCAGGTGTGTTAAGTGCCTAGGCGAACACTCCACTTCGGAATGCTCGCGCACCAAAGACTCGCCCGATCCTCCAAGTTGCGTCTTGTGCCGCGGCGTGGGCCATACCGCGAATTATTGCGGTTGTCCCCGCGCCCCGCCCTCAAGACAGCCCCGATACGCGAGGCAGGTTTCGCCCTCCAGGGCGCCTGCGGCATCTAAACGCCCTCGCCCCCCCCCCTCTCGACTCTCGACTGGCCTTTCCGAGCCACCTGCACCTCCGGCCCCGTGGTCACCACAGATCGCAGCGCGACTCGATCCCAGACTCCAGGCGGCGAAGCCTTCACAGGCCGACCCCGCAGTTTCTCTCTCCGGCATGGAATGGTCCAGCCAGCTTCTAGTTTTCCACGAGATCTCCGAGATCTCAGCATACGGATGAGGTCGCGAACGACCCCAAAAAGGGCCCCATTCGCGCGATCGCGAAATTTCACGCCATCGCGGCTACGATCCAAAGGCTCGCGCGCGCCGCCGTCTCGAAAAAATAATAATTTTTCAATATAAGATAGAGTAAACTCGCGTGTTTACGTCTATCTTCCCCTAAAAGCGTCAAATAATATCACTTTTCTATTTTTAGATCACGACGCCGGCGTCGTTCGTTTAAATTGTAAACTCGATCTCATAAAATTTTTCCTGTGGCCGGCCGCATCGCGAATCTCTGTCTCGTGCGCCACAGGCAGAGAGCTCTCGTTTTTATACCCGCACATTGTTTGCTTGCGTAATCTTGGCAATATTTTTGTCCGTGGCTACCCGGGTAGACGCAAAGATATTGTTTCGCGATACAGTACACACCTCCATCGATTTTACACATACACAGTTAATCAGACATGCACCTTACACATCTGGTGGAAGGGTTGTTTTTGTTCACTTTTTTTCCCTTATCGAACTGAATCGAGTAGATTTAGTTTATCTCTTTTCGAATTTCATGTTGTGTTGTTGTATCATGCAATTTTTAATTTTATGATCCAAAAACAGATACGTGTATTAGCTTAGCATAGTTTAGCTAGGATAGATCGGGTTTTTCTAGGTAACGGCCAAGCCGAGGTGTGCCGAGCACCCTTGAGCTAGTTACCAAAAATAAAATCGGCTGAGTGCCTTAAGCGCTCGCCTTAGTAGTCCGGTGAAGCTGTAAAGGCCAAAGAATTAAGGCCAATAGCGTAGTCAGTTCGAAAAAAAAAGACTTTATTTATTTTTTATTGATTTGGTACTAATTACCTTTAGTTTTATTAATAAAAAAAAAGAAAGAGGTTCCTTTTGTTTTCATACATCAACAAGTCTTTATTTCTAACTCTATTCTCGTTATATAAAAAACGATATTTGTATACGCACTTTGGCAAAAAAAAAAAACAAACAGTGAGGAGACAGAAATGGAAGAAATAATTATCGAAGCCTACTTACATACCGGTTGCTGGTGGCGCCTGATATTGCCTCAAATGATCTAATGATTAATCGAAGAAGCGAATCAGGGCAGTATTTATAACTCTCAGCCCGTCGAATTACACTGAATGGGCAGACTCTTTGCGGACGCCATGCACCCGTATGTATATCCAATGTATATGGCTGTGGTTCGTCTTCAACTGAGCTATCTCTCCACTCGACGAAGAAGTGATGCGGGAGAATTATCACATCGCAACGTACACCGCATTGTTTAGCCACAAAGTAGTAAATTATTGCTACTACAAATGTATTACCGCAGTTATTTCTTAACACCTTAAAAAAGCGTAACATTATAATACATACATAAACTATAAACATATTACTTATAAATAAATATGTGAAAGACTTTTACATTATTTTATTTTAAACACATTCTTAATAGCTTCGTAAGCGCGTCACACCGCATGTCCCATTTCTTTATGGCGAGAAAACCCAATCTCTAAATACGAGTGCTTATAAGAACTGTAGTTTCTTATATCAAGATATCGGGATAAATATATTTTAGGACCAAGTGTTTAAGAAAGAACCCTAAAAAAATCGATTAAAAACTATTAATTACTTTTTGAGTGATGCACTCCCAACGTCAGCCTTATACCGTTTCATCTATACAGCATAAATAGTTAAACAACAGCAATATTATCAGGAGTTACTGAGTAGTTTTTTTTCCAACTGACTACGCTATTGGCCTTACTAGGCCTTCACAGTTTCACCGGACTGTTACTGAGTAGTCGTTTCTGGTTCTAAATCAGTTTTAAAAATTGGTGCCTAATATTTGACATAATTATCTAAATAAAAAGAAAACTTATATACACTAAGCGTCAGGTGTATTTTTTTTTATCGAAGCACGACATAGTGACTGCACTATTCCTGATGTTAAGCATAGTACAATCCAAAAACATCGGCAACCACAGAGAGACAGATTATCCATCGCCGGTCGCCGCTGTCATGCCGGCCATAATGACGAAAGTCACCCGATACTGGATATGCACAGTCTGATCCCGAAACCCGACGCGCAGAAGCGAGTCACTATGACGGGCTTTTTCGCCATATACATGGTGGTTGCGACCCAGTCGGGGTGTAAAACCCTACCACCCCGCTCTCGCCATTGCCTCGTTCGTCGATCAGCAGGGTGCACCACGTGCAGGTGAGGTTGGCTTGGGTGTCTCAAGTCTTAAGATGTTACTCGACACCTCTTACACCCCAAAATGTCTATAATTGTTAAAAAGAACCTATACTTTCATTGTTAACTTTTTTTTTTGTCAGTGGTAGAGCAATGCTGAAGCTACTACTGATTTCAGCATGAATGGGTGGGCTTGTCCAGGGTAGTACCACCCTTTCACAGAAAACCGACGTGAAGTAACAGTACTTGCATTGTTGCGTTATGTTCTGTCAGTGAGAGCGCTGGAGGCCCGTTCACCCTACTCCTCCCCTTCTCCTTCCCCTGTTCCTCAAACACAGCCTGGCAACACACTTGTGACTCCCTTCGTGTTTCGAGTGTCTATAGATGGTGGTGATAACTTAACATCAGGTGACCCGCCTGTTACTTTATGTCCAATTATATACAATATATATACATATATATAATTTTTTTAATTAATACCTGATCTATATCGAAAGTCTCAAGGCTTGCATATGATGTCACCCGCATACCTCTTTGTTGGTAGATAACCTCAGTTATAGCTTCCAACACCGTTCTCTGACAGATTAATTTCTGAGCAACTTTTTCATCTAATTTTAATTCATGCTTTGTGATTGCAGGATCATTTTTTGTAAGTAATGCTTCCACTTCTTTGAATACATCTAACATCTATGGTAACATACATGCATATAAATAACACTTTGAAAAAGATTTGAATTAAATATATAATCTGAGTTGCCTTAACAATTACATTTAATAACTGATTATACCATGAAATACTTTTAACAAACAATTATTCAGTAATGTATGAAATACAGATGCTGGCCATAGCTTACCTGTTGAACATACATACATATAAATAATAGTTTGAAAAATATTTGAATTAAATATATAATCGGAGTTGCCTTAACTATTACATTTAAATAACTGATTATGCTATGAAATATTTCTAACAGACATTTATTCATTAATATATGGAATACAGATACTGGCCATAGCTTATCTGTTGAATATACATACATATAAATAACAGTTTGAAAAATATTTGAATTTAATATATAATCTGAGTTGCCTTAACAATTATATTGAAATAACTAATTATGCTATGAAATACTTTTAACAAACAATTAT
>JACEII010000039.1:4028711-4045363 GCA_014332785.1 Antheraea mylitta
TTGAAATAACTAATTATGCTATGAAATACTTTTAACAAACAATTATTAATGAATATATGGAATAACAATGCTGATCATAGCTTACATGTTCAATGTAATGAGTCTTTACAACATAAGATAATTATTTTTTAAGCCGAAGAATAAGATACCTTCATTTTCATATCTTCTTCAGAATGAATTTTAGTAACATCTTTCCATTGCATGAACAGGCACAAAACGACTTCTGGGGTTAGTTGCTGTTTCATCTGCATTTGTACCCATTTTATAGACACAAATGCATATATCAAATACTGGAGTATAACTTTTGCATAATACATTTCTGTCAAGGTATATGGTCTGGAATTTTATATTAATTCTTGTATATTCATCTGTTAAATAGCAAATATTAAGGTACCATAAACAAACATATAATGTTATGGTTTAAACATACCAAGTATGATATAATTTTTTTTTTCTTCTAATACAGTTGTGCTTTACAGACTTTACTTTTACCAATAGACAAATCACAACACAGACATAACAAACAAAGCATATCAGTTTCTATATTAAAAAAAAAAACTTACATTAGACTTCATGCATTTTTGATATGACAGATACATTGCAATGAATACATATTATGAGATCTGTAGCTATGATCAGTTTGGCAAAGCTTTCTCTCTATTACACAAACCAATGACTGTGACTGATAAAAACAAACTAACCATTTGTCTACTCCACTAAGAGCATAACCAAAAGTTTGTGAAAAGGTAAAAGCAATGAGATTTTAAATTATACAGTAACTGTGCAAAGTGTTCTATCATAAGGTAGCATGATGTTGATGATACAATTTAAAGGAATCGAAAACTTACATGATACAAGTGTTTTTATCAACAAATTCCTGTCCCTTCCTTATGAGATCTTGTAGTATATATATGGTGTAATAATAACTCACATTGTTTGATAAAGCAATATTAAATACATTTTTTACATCATGCCTAATTGGTTCATCATGCAGGCTAAAAAATATGCGTAATGAAGTTTTTACAAGTCCATATATTGAACATTACTTATATTGTACTACTCTTGATTCTTTAAGTATGACCACAAATGGATTACAAATAATAATGATTTTCATTTGTTCCTATGGTTCCATTATTTACATGATTTTAACACACATAAGACCATCCATATTAGAGTTTTTGAAGGGATATTAGACTGTCATATAGTTAATTTCTATTTTATTAATAATCTTCTTGTATTTTACTATATATTTTGTAATACTGGTGGCATTTTAAAAAACATAGTTCAGTTATTGTGCATAAGTGAAGTAACAGGTAGCAATAAGTGAAGAATGGATAATAATACTACAGAGCATAAACCTTGAGATACCCCAAAAACCCCTTGAGAAATTCTAAGAAGAGGGCCACCATCATATTACAATGTTGAAATTACCACAAAACTCTTACAATATTACTACCTACCATAGCAGTAGTAACCTAGATTCTAGAAGATTCATTACCAAGAATAGAATATAAAAAAAACACATCCATAACTTACCAATAATATTTTGGAGACATTAACATTACCTCAGAATAAATATTTTTCTTGATAGTATAAAAATTTTTAATCTCCTGGAACCATTTATCCTTGTGGCTAAACATTGACACCATACAAAAAATATGGTCTGGTATTCTGAAAACAATATAATATTTACCTTGATATTTATATATTGTTTTATTCCACTTTGTACAAAATAAGTATTTTAATGAAATTTGAAAATATGTAACACCTATCTTTAAGAATAAAGCTTATGGAAAGGACTGTAACAATTATCAAGGAATAAAGCTCAAGTCATATAGTACAAAGGTTTGGAAAAAGGTGATAGAGAGATAAATAACAGATGAGTCTGGAGGGACTCAAAATCGATTTCTGTTGATGCCTGAACATGCAACAACAAGTGCCTTTTTTGCACTTCTGCAACTATGAGAAAAATGCAAACATGTACATAAGAATTTGCATATGGTGATTGTTCACTGAGAGAAGGCATATGATCGAGTACTCCGAGATGTTCTGTAGCTGGGCTCTGAAAAAGTAAAGAGTACCTGGGAAGAACCTACAACTTATTTGTTGTATGTACAGTAAAGCCAAAATGCATGTTAGGTCCAAAGCTGAAGTCACAGATAATTTCAATGTGGTTATAGGTTTGCATTAGAGTTTAGCTCTAAGCACTTATTTAACTCTTCTAGTTATAGAAGCATTAACATCAGACCTACAGGTAATATCGTGGTGTATGCTGATGATATTGTCCTTATGGAAGGAGATGCTATCAAGTGTAGGCTAGGAAAATGGGGAGAAAACTGAAGAACTCGCTTGACGAACAGTAGAACAATAACTGAATATTTGTTTTGTGACATCAATACTCCGTGCAAGTTTTCAGTAACTTGGTTCATAGGTCAGAAATAATTGCGGTATAGAAAAGGATGTGATGAATAAGATAAATGCAGGGTGGATGGTTATACAATATATAACCATAAAAATATTTAGTTTTTAAAATATTAGAGCTACCCAGGTGATATCTTCGAAGTATATTTAGGGTTTAAACTCTAGTTTCAGTATTTTAGTGCACACACAATTATTAAAAAGATTTTAGAAAGATTGTTTTCCATAAGGTAAGGATTGCTTGAATGCTCCAAAATAGAATGATAGTAGGATCAACAATAAGATTTTTTTTACATAGATTCCCTCTATATATATCTATTGTATATTTTTTCGATATAAAAACGCTGTTGACCTGGTAAGGTCTTTACAGCTTCACTGAACTATTATCTATTGTATAGTTTTCTATGTGTATATTGCAACATTGACTATTTTATTCTTTTTACTCACATTTCTTTGAATTTTTCCCTCCAGAGGTAATCATTGTCATTAATCAAGTCATTAAAACCTTTGCAAGTCGAACCGAAGTTAACAATATCACGATAATTGTTATTTTTTAATATCAAAACAATTAATTCATTTGGTAATTTTGTTATAGACATTGTGTTCATTTTTTGTTGGAGCAAACACTGTTGGCACACGAGGCTCTTATTTATTCCCCTACGACAAGTGTAATCTAGACTGCAATAAAATCATATCTATGTAAATCTAAACATTTCAAATGAATAAGAGAAATATTTTTTTTCAGTGACAAGCAGTCTGCAGTAGTGATCGCAGGAAACGTCAGTGTTGCTGTTTAAGAAATAAAAATTAGGGATGTTAAAAAATAATTGATTTTTATTTAAATCAATTATTATTTTATTATAATCGATTTTTTATTATCGATGTTTATATTAATATTAATTGATTTTTTTAAAATCGATTATATAAATTACGCATTTAAATCGATTTTCATAAATACCTATGCGATAGATGAAAAAAAAACTCAAAATAAGCTCATTATTATTTACAATTGAAGAGTGAGCATAGTGAGATAATATAATTGTAAAAATTTAAAATGTTTTCTAGCCACAAAACACCTAAAAGCGACTGGCGAAATTATTTTATAACGAAAAAGAATAATACCACAGAAATATGCATGTCTTGTTCGATAGAATGAAAAATTTTGTAGTGGAACTACAAATTTAAAAAGAATATCCCACTGCCTTACAAGTAACATGAGTTACTATATCTTATAATGATTGTTGTGGTTCTTATGACAGCCAAATACCGCTCTCTGTAAAATTAAAAATTTCAATAAAACTAAACAGGTCTGTCATGCGAGTACAATGTACTTCAACATGTTCACTAAAAATGTCTTATGGTAAACTCGACATCGATAAGTTTAGAATACTATGAATTATTATTGAAATTATTCAATAAACAGATTCTTTAATTTTAATTTTGTCAATCACACTATAATTAATATGAAAATTTAAAAGAGAATTTCATTGTTTTGAATTTTAAAGTTAGAATTAATAATGTTGTCATTTTGTTAGGATGTTTATCATTTCATTTTTATTACGATATAATGTTTAATAGTACTGAAAATTTCTATGGTCTTTAGTTTCTATAGTCTTTACCTTGAAATTTTAAAGGAACATTCACTTTTATTTTGTTTTGAACTGGTTATTTTTGGTACGTATCATTTTATTTGATTCTTAATCTGATAAATTGTTATTTTGAATCTTTAGGTTTATTATAGGAATATGGAAAGCATGTCTATTTTTAAATATTATAAAAATCGATTTTTCCAGAAATCCATTATTTATTTTCAATAAAATCGATTTTTGAAAAATCGATTATTACTGAAAAAAAAATCAATACCTAATTAATCGATTTTTTTCCATTAATCTCACAACCCTAATAAAAATGACTCCAGACAGGGTTGGCGTTTAAGAAATAAAAAAGTCTCCAGACGTCATTTAAAAAGTCGCTAGATTTTGAAAAATACATAATTAAATAATTCGCCAGATGTCGCTAAATGTTTCATAATATTTCATGGTAAAAATAAGCTGTATTGCGAATATTTCAGTGTGATAAAACCGACAAAAGGCTGTAGTTGGATTAGTTATAATAACTTTTAGTCATGGTATAACTCTTCTTGCTGTTTTCATTCTGGTCGAACCCGAGATCGAACGTCATTCTGGTAGAGAAATTCCAAAAACAACATCAGCAATTCATGTTGTTACCAGTAATTACAATTAAATTAGTACCAAAATACTTAAATATTTCCAATATCCAATTAGTCGCTAGATTGAAAAAAAAAGTTGCTAAACAGGTCCAAATTCCGCTAGATCTATCGACAAAGATGCTAAAACGGCAACAGGGAATAAAGTAGTATAAATAATATAAATAAAGTGCCAGAATTGAATAGGGATGTCTTGTGAAAATATATAGACTTTAGTACTGAATTGACATATTAACAAACGTTTAAGCGGCATTATACGATTATTTATTTTTTTTTCGAAATGTCTACGCTATTGACCCAGCAAGGTCTTAACAGCTTCACCGGACTACTAAGGGCGCGTTCCGGTAGACGCTCACAACACTCACAACGCCCTTTTCGCCGTTCCACTAGACAACTACGAGCGTTGCGGTTGTGGCGAAAACGTCATTGATGACGTCATAACATACGCTCACGCGAAGCTCACGACGCCTCATGTCTGGACGTTGGTCGACGTGAGCGTTGTCAAAATTAGCGGGATTCTCAATAAAGATGGCGACCGTGAAAATGTCATTACTTGATACGGTATAGGATATTTATATTAAATAACATATTGTATGGAAATACGTAAATGAAATATGAAATGATATACGTTAATAAATTTTTGATAATTTTACTTCTTTTGAAAAATGTTGTGAATTCTAAAATTCAATTTAAAAATTAATTTATAATCATTTCATGGTAATTTTATATTTTTCATTTAACCAATAAGGTCATTTTTTATGTTTTTATGATAATTAAAATAAAAAAATTGAATTATACATTGTTTCTTTAATATACTTAAATGAATTTCATAATTATATGAATTTACTGTTAAGACTTACAAAGTGTAACTTAACCTCTCAAAGTTTTTGTTTTATTTTTTCTAGATCGCCATTTTTATTATTTATCTGAACGCTCAAAACGCCCACAAATGCGTTCCACTAGCTTTTACGATCGTAACGCTCGCGAGCTAGTGGAACGGGAAAACTCGCGGTCGTGAGCGTGAGCGTTGTGAGTTTCTAGTGGAACGTAGTCTAAGGCGAGCGCTTAAGGCACTCAGCCTTTTTTATTTTGGCAACCAGCTCAAGGGTGCACGGCACACCTCGGCTTGGCTGTTGCCTGTTGCATGCAAAATCGCGACCTATCTGCTAACCTAGCTAACCATTCATATATGTATGAGTTGTTGAAACGTATATGTGTACCAAGCATACACACCTCAACAACTCGTCCATGTATTTATTATCGGAAGATTGAGAGTTTTTCAGTTCGATAAGGGAAAAAAGTAAGCCCTTCCACTTTCATGTGTAAGCGTGAAGGCGTGCACGTGTGTGGGGGTGATCGTGTAGAGTTGTAGCAGTGATGTATATATGTGTGTCACCGTATCGCGCAAGCAACGCACTCAAGGGCTCCCTACCGAGGGATCGAACCTAGGCTTGAGCCGCTGCCGTGGGTGGCCTAATCGGGTGTGCGGGAGCGAAATTAACCCCTAGACCACGGCGGCGTGATCATTAGCCCATATGAAAAATTTCAGAATATGTAGTCTATATTGCATTGTGAAGTTCTCTGTATATTCGCAAATCTCGTTAGGCCCGTTTCGATATTAGTTCAGAAAAACCAGAGTTATTGTAGGTAGATATATACATAATTTAATTTCTCGTATAAGAATTAAAAAAAAACGTTTTCCTTCAATAATAATTAGACCCTAATATGATACGAAGGTATCATTAGTACAATCTAATGGATCGATAACATAATAGTACCTCATTCTACACAGAGTATGTTTGTCACGCAACCTTCAGCACAACACGGCTTACAATAATACATTACATTATCATATAGGTAATCCATACAAAGTAAATATATGGATAAATATAAGTTTAAAAAAGAGTAGGGAGTGATGGTCATGAGGTTTCGCTAGATACATTTTTATGTACGTCGTCGGTGGCTTACCATAATTGCTAATATTTCAAGCCATCGAATGGCATTCGTGTACAGTTGTTGCTTTTGGTTTTCGCTAAGACTGGGAGGAATTCTTATAGGACTATTTTCGATGGTACGTACGCGTTTGCCTCATTATTTCATAATAAAATAATTATGTCTTATTATGAGCGTAAGTAAATGCTTACTTGAATATTAATTTTAGGTTCAAGGTGTTGTAACGCTGACCATTTGTTGTTTAGCAAACAATCGTATACAACAGATTAAGGATGATATTTCCTACTGGATAAATAATTTTAATGTTATATACGCTAAAGATTATTTGGTAAATATAACGGAAGGTACGCACTAATCATTTATTATGTCACGTAGAACTAGGTAACATGGTTGAATTCCGTAGGGATAATAATACTCTAAGTCAGGAGTCATCATAGTTGTCTGAACGAGGGCAACATAGAACCATGTTAGGTACGATTGCGGGCCGCAAATTCATGAATTGGGTAATTGACAAAATATAATTGCCCTATAGATTTTGTATGATAATAACTACTTATGAAATAATATATTTCCCAACTCAATTGACCAACAATTAGTTGTTTGTCGAGCAACTAAACCAACAATTAGTTGTTTGTCGAGCAACTAAAAATCGAAGTAGGAGTTAGTTACGGGTTTAAAATAATATATGTATTATATTGTGACCTGAAATTATTGGTTAAACTTTCAATTACCCAATTGGATATTATCAACAAAGGAGCATTACAAAAGTGGTCGTAATTACATGATGTATTAAAAAGGGATTTGTTTTTATTTGACAAAGTTGTTGTCGCTCACTCGTTATACTTCGTATTCTCGTCCCGCGTTCTCTCATTTGGAAAAAATTCCATATATAAAACCAGATTTAAAATTAAAGATATAAAATAAAAAATAGTCTGAAAGTTTATTACATTTATTATAATATTAGTGGCATACACAATATATAAGATGTAACACCCGCCACAGAGACATACTTAGGCGTGTCTTGTCCGTATCTACCTATCCAGTATGCGAGTGGGGTGGTAGGGTGTTTGTACCCAGGCCGGGTCACAGAATAGAAACGGTGAAAGCTCTGTAGATACTGTGTTCGGACACCGCGTCTTTCAACGTAGTTTTGAATATTTACGACTGGGTCGACGAAGGAAAACATTGCGGCAGCTTCACTTGAGAACCAGTCACCATTTAGGTTTAAAGTATCTACCACTTTAGGTCACAGCATCTTTTGACATCAAATGAGAATAAAAAAAGAAAATCTTTGATGTAGGTACGTTTCCTTTATATATGAATTATAATTCACAGATAAAACGAATTTGTAGGCCAATATTTGTCGGTACTATTTAAATGATTTATAAAAATTTTGATTTTTACTTGTTACAGAACCAGAAAAATATATAAGCCTCGGTTTATCTCTGTCATCCATGTATATTGTCATATGCTTGATGTTCATTTGCGGAGCATATCTGGTATGAAATTGGTTTTAATGCTTTTTAATAACATCTACCGAGTATTTACTCAATATTTGAATTTGTGCAATAAATTTATATAAGAACTTAGGAAATCATTTTTTTATAAACGGTATGATAACATTTTGTTCATCAATATAATATTATTGCAGTGTAATAATATTCTAATGGTTAGCTACATTTTACTGGAGCTGTTACGTCTTATTTTACTTTCAATATTAACAGTGACTGGATTGCTTTTGCTTAAATTAAATACCATGGATATTGGCATACTCATTGGTGCAAGTGTAGCCAGCGGCTTTCTACTGTGTAAGTATTTTATTTTACAGATATTTTATTGACAAAGTAGCGTCCACTATAATATTTATTTTAAAGCGCTCGCTTCGCATCCTCGTATCTTAAAGTTTTGCCTGTGTGTGAATTGTAGTAATCCTTGAAATATATCGTAATACACATTTGATTTTTTTTTCGTACTGACTACGCTATTGGCTTAGTAAGGGCTTAACAGCTTCACCCGATTATTATTTGTTTTTTTTTTTTTCGAAATGTCTACGCTATTGACCCAGCAAGGTCTTAACAGCTTCACCGGACTACTAAGGCGAGCGCTTAAGGCACTCAGCCGATTTTATTTTGGCAACCAGCTCAAGGGTGCACGGCATACCTCGGCTTGGCTGTTGCCTGTTGCATGCAAAATCGCGACCTAACTTAGCTAACCTAGCTAACTATTCATATATGTATGAGTTGTTGAAACGTATATGTGTACCAAGCATACACGCCTCAACAACTCCTCCATATATTTATTATCGGAAAATTAAGTTTTTCAGTTCGATGAGGGAAAAAGTAAACCCTTCCACTTTCATGTGTAAGCTTGTAGGTGTGTACGTGTGTGGGGGTGATCGAGTAGTGTTGTAGCAGTGATGTATATTTGTCTGTCACCGTATCGCGCAAGCAACGCACTCAAGGGCTCCCTACCGAGAGATCGAACCTAGGCTTGAGCCGCTGCCGTGGATTATTATTTGAATATCGACTAACGTTCTAGTTATGTATTATCGTTTTATGTAAAACTGTTTCAAACTAATTTAATTGTTTCAAACAAATTATTAATCCGATAAAGTAGTCCAGTGCGAAAAAAAAAACCGATAACATCAAAAAAGTTTAGAAGAATACTTTATAGGTTCTACCGATGCACCGCAATTTCATTTAATATTGAATAACGATGTGATCTAAGATGGTAGAAACCCTAAACCTACAGCAAAATTAGCTCTCAAATACTGCTATCGAATACACCTACTGATGGCAATATTTGTTTTTAATTTGAGGGTGGTAGTACAAGTATAGAAAATATGTATGTACTAATTTATTTTCTTATAATATTTCAGTGGGAATGTTCTATTTATGGATATGCGCAGCAAATTTACCAATTTTAATAAATGAGATGGAACGTGACGAACAAACTGCTACTATTGTAAAATTACAAGAACTAATCGAAGCGAATAATCTGAAAAGAAATAATAGCAGATTGCCTAATAATTTACGCACAAATTACCATCGCCCAATGGAAGGTTTATTTGTTATATCAAAAATTGTGCCTCCGTCTGGCAAGAAAGTGAATCCTTCAAGAATTTCAGTGGATTACTAATCTTTTGGAATGGCTTACAACTTACTTATTATTATATCTAAGGCAGGCACATTAATATAATTATTCTCATCGACAGATTAATATCAAAATCGAAAATACCAATAAAGTAAATTGATATTCATTTTATAAACAAACTACAACTTTGTAATCCCATCTAGATATATAGGATTACAAAATTACATCACCCGATTAGGCCTCCCACGGCAGCGGCTCAAGCTTAGGTTCGATCCCTCGGTAGGGAGCCCTTGAGTGCGTTGCTTGCACGATACGGTGACACACAAATATACATCACTGCTACAACACTACACGATCATCCTCACACACGTGCACGTCTACACGCTTACACATGAAACTGGAAGGGTTTACTTTTTTTCCCTTATCGAACTGAAAAACTCAATTTTCCGATAATAAATATATGGAGGAGTTGTTGAGGCGTGTATGCTTGGTACACATGTACGTTTCAACAACTCATACATGTATGAATAGTTAGCTAGGTTGGCTAAGATAGGTCGCGATTTTGCATGCAACAGGTAACAGCCAAGCCGAGGTGTGCCGTGCACCCTTGAGCTGGTTGCCAAAATAAAATCGGCTGAGTTCCTTCAGTGCTCGCCTTAATAGTCCGGTGAAGCTGTTAAGACCTTGCCGGGTCATTGGCGTAGTCATTTCGAGAAAAAAAAATACATTTGCAGTTAATGAATCTGTGTACCTGTATGTATGTATATCTATCTATCTATTACTATAATAAAACTGTAACAAGTCGAAATCTGTACATTAAATATTTTTTGAAAATGTTAATCAGGGTAGACTATGTTATCGATATAGAAGCCAAAAATAATCTTTTTACAATTTTTGTCTGTCTGTCTGTCTGTCTTTCTGTCTGTCTGTCTGTCTGTCCCTATGCACACGCATCACTCTGAAAGTACTGAACCAATCTTGACGAAACTTGACATAGTGATACCTAATATAACGAGATTACATCAAATGTACTTTTTATCCCATAAAACGCGAAGAGTTCTCCAGGATTTAGGATTAAAGTCTAGAATCTAAGCCCGTATTACTCTGAAAGTACTAAGCCATTTTTAACGAAATTTAACACAGTGCTAACTGATATTACAAGGCTACATCCAGGATACTTTTTGTCCCATAAAACGCAAGGGGTTCTCCAGGATAGCGAAAAACAAAAATTTGTAATTAACGTAACTAGACTTTTTTGCGACACCTTAGTACAAGAGCCGGCAACGTTGAAAGAACAAGAAAGTTAGAATACCTGGTTCTTTAATATATCAATATATATTTTTTGTATCATAGGAGGCAAACGAACAGGTGGGTCACGTGATGTTAAGTGACCACCACCCTTTATAGACACTAGCAACACCGGGGTGTCGTAAATGCGTTGCCAACCTGTATATTGGGGGAGGGTAAGGGAAGGCTAAGGAGAAAAAGAGAAGAGAGGTGAGCTTCCGGTGCTCTTACTGACCAAACGAAACACTACGATGCAAGCACTGTTATTTCACGTCGGTTTTCTGTGAGAGGTTGGTATTAGCCCGAAAGGACACTTGGTAGCCGGTTAACGTTGTACTTTTAATGCGCATTTTGATTTATGAATAGCTTTAGGAACATTTTTTTTCAGTAACTTTTAAACACAATTAAAAGCATGAATTTATCACAGTCAGACATATTTTTCTATAAACAATCATATATATACCCGCTGATATATTTAATAAATAAAAATGATAAATTTCAAACCAATTATTTTTTTTAGCAAAGAACAAATTTCATTTTATTAAACATTATTGATATTAAGATTTCAACATATACAATGAAACAACAATAAACGTAAATGTATGATTTGGGATTGACGCCATCTCAAATATATGCGTCAATTATCAGGCTATACGAAACCGAAATACCTTGGGCCGGCGAGGTGAAATATCTCGGCGTCACTTTAGATAAACACTTCAATTTCGATTCACACACATATAGAGTGCGAAACAAAGCCGTTATGGTCTTGGGTCATCTCTATCGTTTGCTTTGTCATAAGAGTAAAATATCCCCCAGACATAAACTCACTTTATATAAAACTTGCATCTACGTAAAATATCTGGTGCCCCATGATACGTCCGGAATAAGGATCTCCACGGGGACCTGGAGATGCCTTCTGTCTGGGCGTATATAAAATCACTCACATGTAGTTATTTCGAATAAGCAGCGAATCATCCCAGCCCTTTAGTGGTATCTGCCGCGAACTATGAACCCGTACCCAACGCTGCGCAGTATAGAAGACGACCGCGACACATTTTACCGACCCTCCTGATTCAATCACGTCAGCGAAAGATCAGTACCAGCCTATCTTTTCAAACAAAGCGTGTTCACGTCCACGCCCGCATAACCACAGATCATGCCGCCGTGGTCTGGGGATAAATTTCGCTCCCGCACACCAGATTAGGCCCCGCTCGGCAACGGCTGAAACCTAAGTCCATTCCTTCGGCGGGGAGCCCTTGAGTACTCTGCTCACGCGATACATTGCCACAAAATTTTACATCAATGCTACAACATCACACACATCACCTATACACACGTGCACGCCTACACGCTTACACGCTGTTTTTCTTTTTCAGAGAAATAGACGACAAAGAGTTCTACCCTTATTTTTCTCCATCCTATCCTATCTTATATAGTTAAGAGAATTTTCTCCGATACAATATACATACAGGAGTTGTTGAGGCACACATGCCTGGTACACATGCATGTTTCAATAACTTATATACGTATATCTAGATAGATTAGCTTAGGTTAGCTCAGATAGGTCGCGATTTTTGCACAAAACAGGCAACAGCCCAAGCCGAGGTGTGCCGTGCACACTTGAGTTGGTCGCCCAAACATCCCAAGTCGGTTGAGTGCTTTCAGCGCTCGCCTCAATAGTTCAATGAAGCTGTAAAGACCTTTCCAGGTCAACAGCGTATACATTTCGAAAAAAAAAAATGCGTCGATAACATACGCTGCCACAATTATTGCTATCTTTATCGTGCAGCCAGTAGTACTGCACTAAACTATACCTATAGCTATATTCTATACACATATTATTTTTATAGCAATAAATCGGTCTAAATATTGAGTTAATAACTGAATTTGTGTGAAAGATGAAATTTGTACTTATTTATATCTAAATATAATAATAATAATAATAAAATTACTGCTATTCTAGCATGGATTAAGATTACTTTTATTTTTATTTCCAAAAAATAGCATCAAACACATTACTGTCAATACCATAAATGTCTTTCAATAATAATTCCATTTTAATAACGTTTCAAAGTTAGTGAAAAATACAGCCTAAATTTTAAAAATCAAAGTTTTTGTCTGTAAAGGTACGATATACACAAATAAACGCAACTCTTACCGGCAGCCAGATAGCCCGTTGTTCGGATGAATATAATATATAAAACTGGCTTAATTGATTCTTTCCGGTATGGCCTCTACCTATGTAGGTATTTTCGCCAATATCAAGTGTGACAAATACACGATATAAATTTAATGCCAAATATTTAGTGTAACAACTTAGAATAATCTATAATAGAAACATATCAACATGGATAAATTACCAAAAGGTGATAGGTACTATGTTGTGAGTGGTACAGAGATTATTTATAAAAATAAATTGGAAATATATTTAAAATACGTTTTCGAAACAGTTTATAACTCTTAGACAATAGTTTCAAGCAAGTGACAGTTGACGGCGCTTCGGCGCGATGTCAGACGCTTCGATACGGTGTTCATATATTTTTCTTTAATACAATGGAGTATAAAAAGGTTTTAATACAAGTTGAGAATAGTTATGATAAAGTAAGTGGTATAGATGTTTATTTAGTTTTATGTAGGTTAGTTTTTATCTTAATTGATCCTGGTAGATGTTTTTTTTCTTCGAAATGACTACGCTATTGACCGAGCAAGGTCTTAACAGCTTCACCGGACTACAAACAACGTTGTGTTTGATGGTGCTACGAACGGGTACTAGGCTTATTTAAAAAAAAATTACATGTAATCTGGGTATATGTTTCAGTGAATCCGTGGATAGTTTGGATTCACAATTGGAAGCGGTAGTTGTGGCTGTAATCGGGTATCAGTTTTATTCAATTTTTTCGTGTTTAAAAATACAATGGAAACCAGTGATAACCAATTTGGTGCAGACGAAGTTGCACGGGTCAGCTAGTATATAATATAACAGAATAATCGTTGTAGATATGATGTTTGTATTCAAGAAGTAAAAGGTAAGGCAAGAGGAAAAAAGTAGGACTATCGACAGTAGAAGTACGTAAGAAGTTGTGAGATCCATGTAATAATATCAAGTCGGTTACTCGATTAAGTCCCTACTTAAGGGACCTTCTGTCTTAAGTTATTACGCAATTAGTTAACTTAACAATACCTTATAGTGACCATATCAATATTCAATATTTTTAAGGTCTAAATAAAATATATTGACTTTTGTTTTTGATAGCATTCTACTTTATTCTTAAGAACGGCAATGTAGATGTCTTCCAGGTTGGCGTCTCTTCCGTCAAATTAGTTGAAATCTGTATCTTCTCGTTTTATGACGATGAACGGGGTTCGGAATAAAGTACATCATTATATTTTTAATCGACATCGATAATACAAATAAATGATTTATCAAACTCCAATTGAATAATCAATAAATGATTAGTTGAATAGTGACTAAATTTAACATATGTTTTATGCAAAATAATGTTCTCTTTGAAGTTTCATAATTTAAAGTTATGAATTAATTTAAAAAACAAATCTACTGGAACTCAACTTCATGTACTTGAAGGGAGTTGCGATTGAATAAATAATAAATAGGGTGTTATAATAAAAATGACGTGTTAATTTTTTTAAAATTTATACATATATTTCAAGTTGATAATGGATACCGCTACCGCGTTCACTCTTGAATCTAACGGTGACGTACGAGAAATCAACTCCTCCCGCTATAATTATGGCTGACGCATCAGTTTTATCAGTTTCCCGTGCAATAACACACTGTAAAAAAATAAGTCTGCTAGTTTTAGTTTATCATTACTTGTCATACCAGAGGATAGTAACTATGTCATAACGTTTAGTGGTGCGAGTAAAAAAAAAGGTCTTCATAACAGGCCAAACTATTGACAGGTGCACAAGACCATCTAAAATTTTGGGCAATTACCGAGAAAAATATTGATATATATCAGTTTATCAATTATACCAAGAGTGATTAATAGAGTACTAGTGGGTGCCCAGTGGTTGACATTCGACCATAGTTTATTGATCTTTTAAAGTTTGAACTTTATTAGTGTTCTTTTGTCAAAGGGTATACTTCTATAATCAAAGGTTTTCATCATGACTACTCAGTTATTTTCCATGATCTTTTATCATATAAACATTAAAAAAATCTATGTGTAAATGAAAATTGAAATTAATTAGAACTTTGAAACAAGCAACAGGTGGTGAAGCTCTCAAATTCTAAGTAAACATAACTTTACGAAAATAAATTTATCGCAACCCATGACACAATTTTCAATTAATTTTACATGACACCATGATTGGGGGTTTTTCTCGGTGATATTGAATTGAATGTAGTCATTATGAGAAATAGTGATATGCCAAGTATCATCTTTTGGAAAACTTATTGATACGCAGTACAATCAAATGATGAATCCAAAACAGATGTTTTTAATACTACCATTAACTCTTGAACATAAATTCATTTATGTTGCTACATCAGATCAGAATTGTCACCAAGACCAAAGAGAATAATAATTATTTCAGTGGTTCCATAAATTAACTAAAGATAAATTGTTTATCAATTAAATTAAATGTCTAATGTCAATAAATGTTTTTTTTTTATTTACCTGTGTGTATATGTTGAGTAAAATTCAAGCAATAGTGTGAGTAATGCATATTTTAATTAATTTAATGTACTTCTAATGCATTTTATATCAAATGAATAGCTTTCTGCATGCACTCTCCGCCATATAAACTTTAACTATGCCAAATTTCAAGTCCATCCATTCACGAAGATCGCTTAAAAAGGGGTACAATTTTTTTGCTTCACGTATTAATATATAGATAAAACATAAGATAACGAATAGTATTTGAAATGATTACTTTCCTGGATCTTGAATTGATAACTACAGATGACGGATCCTTTGAATATAGACGTCCCAAAGTAGTTACTTTACTTACCTTAATAACTTGTTGAGAAGGGTTATTATAGAAGATTTCTTTTACTCTTTTCTTAAAAGGTATACCAGCGTAGTCAACTTTCTCTTGCCAAATCAAATGTGTGTTATAGCTCGTTCCCACAATCAAGTCATTGCCCATGCATGATGTAATGTATATTAATAAGAGAATACACAGCAACAATATTGACTTCATTATATAAATGTTCCTCGGAACGTCTTTCTTCGATGGAAGTCAAATTAAATCTCAGAAATTATTTGTGGTCAAACCTTATCGCAAGGTTCAGAACGTTTGTGTCAATAAATTATTTCACTTTAATGACCTCTCGGAAACAACAATCGTTAACAAAAGTATTCTTCGTATTTATATTTCGATAATTGTTTGGAATAATATGTAAAGGAAAATATCAAAGAGATACTTATTTTAGTATGAGTTACACTATAATAGATGGTGCATGTTTTTGAGACGATATAACATAAATTTTGTAAAAAAAAATATTGAGGAATTCACGTTGGCCTCTCCAATGATATTTTAATATTTTTACGTTTATTATTATTATTTTTTTTATATCATAGGAGGCAAACGAACAGATGGGTCACCTGATGTTAGGTGATCACCACCGTCCATAGGTACTTGCAACACCAGGGGAGTCACAAGTGCGTTGCCAGCCTGTGTTTGGGAGAAGGGCGGGGGGGGGGGGGGG